>VNJS01016268.1:0-20550 GCA_008042575.1 Drosophila watanabei
CATAAATCAACTTATTACGAATAAAGGGAAACATATTAATTATTAAAAAATTAAATAAATAATGTCTACACACGTTTCTAATAGTATTTTTAATTTTTTTCCAAATGCACATATACTTATTTCCTATGGAGACAAAGTTCTTAATTAAGTTTTTAGCTACTAATAAAGCTTATGGATATAATATTGCTATTATTTTATTAAGCTGATCTCAGACTAAAAAAAAAAATAATAAACCAAAAACATTCTCCGAGTTCTTAATAGTTTTATTTAAAGAAATATCAGTGCACATATACTTATTTCCATAAGGTATTTCATATTTTTTTCAGAATTTTGTTGTAAATTTCATAAGAATTGGACGACTATATCAAATAGCTGCTATACAAACGGCCGGTAAAAAATGTAAAACTGTAAAAAATGTAAAACTGTAAAAAATGTAAAACTGTAAAATTGTATGAATATGAAAGTAATTCATATTATATTATATTGGGATAGATTACAATTGATACAATTGGAATCTGCAAGGGTATACAAACTTCGGCGTGCCGAAGTTAGCTTCCTTTCTTGTTATTTATTAGTTTAAGTGCTTTATGGACCGAAAAGCAATTATATTCCGAAATAGGAGATGGTTATATATTTGGGATTCGTTGTATTTTTTATTGGAAGTTCCGGGAAGTCGGAGTAGAGAGGCTGTCTCCGTTTCTTAGGTGGGGGGCTTCGAAGCTAACGCAGCGAACTGATTGCTCCCCAAATTGGGTGGCCCCCATTGTTATCTAACTTAGACTAGATTAGTCTTACGTAACACACACTTCGCGATCGAAGAATATAGAGAAGAGAACTTTTGTTTTTGTTTTTGGGAACAAAAGAAAGAGGAAAGAGATCGAAATCACTGATAGCGACACTATTGATTAGCAACTGACGTCTGCTCACGATGTGTGTTAGTCGGCGACTGGAACTTAATTTTATTTTTGTATATTTTTTCATTAATTTATTTATATTAAAAATACAAAAAAAAAAACAGGTAATTTTTCCGAACAAAATTATTGGCACACTTAAGCCAAAATTTTAAAAATGATTAAACAAAAAAACCATTTTGAACATAAATTAATATTTTTGGCTAAGCCCTTTTTTTATAACCGCTTGCAAACGCATTGACAACCAAAACAACGAAACAAATTTTTGGTGGTTTTTAGTCCAATACTACACAACTCCCCTTCATATGCCACCTTCACCTCGGTCTTTGTTTATATGGTGAGTTTCTTTTACCCGTCTATCGAATTCTTCCCTCAAAATTTGATGAGGCTTAGATCCTGAGATTGTGGAGGATACGGCGATACGGATACGGGGCACATAATGAGCCGTATTCAATGGTCATTATCGTTTTGAAAAGTTAATATGACTGGTAACTTTATCTTAACGGCACTTTTTTTTAGGTTTCTCCTATGAATATCTATATTATTCTTTTAGTCCATAATGCCGTGAGTGAATACAAGTTCACCGACACCAGCGGCGGAAATGTAGACACGAACAATACCGCTGCAACCACCATGTTTCGAAAACATTGTAAGGTTTTATTTTTATAGATCGGTATTAGGCTTCCTCCATTCAGTTTTGCGTGCTTCAGCTTGACAATTTTTGAATTTTCTTTCATCACAAAAGATGAAATTGTTCCAAAAGTCAATTGGCTTGCTTAAATAATCCTTTAAATAGGCTAAAAGGTTATGTTGGTTGACTTTGAAATAAGTCATTTTTGGCTAGCAACGCGGCACTTGTAGTTAGATCCTGACAGTGTCCTCCGAGCCGTAACAGGATGAATATCTTGTCAAAAATTTTTTTTTATCTATGAAGCAATCTGTGTTGAAAAGATTTTTGGGCTCACATTCACCTTCCTGACGATATTGGCGCGATCCTTGTCGTTCAAAGTCTGAAGTCGAGCAGTGTGCTTAGCGCTCAATAACAATAGTCCAAATTAGTAAACCGGCTTATTAACATAATTTCCCTAATCCCTGCCTACGATTTGCCCTGATTATCCTACGATTTGCCCTGATTATTTTCCGCTGGGATTCGATGGTTTTGTTTGCAGCTCATTTTTTTTTTTTAATTTGCTACTATCGCTTAGAAAAAAGGATATAGGACACTTTTAGCTTGAAAATTTTCCTACAAGAATATCCGAAATAAAGATAACATTGCTTGGGAAAATATATATGTTGCCAAATGTATCAAATTTTAACAAAATTATTCACTATAACCCATGTGTACCAATAATTTTGTTTAGGGAAATTTACCTGTTTTTTTATATTTTTAATTTTAATAAATTAACGAAAAGAGATACAAAAATAAAATTTAGTTAGTTTAGCTGGAAATTGATCAATATATAAGAATAAATTTTGTTTCATTTAAATATTAAAATTTTTCATGGAGAAAAACTGTGCGAAAGTCAGACATGCCATCTGTGCCAATAATTAAGTTCGTCACTGTATATAATATAGTCGTGATATCTCATCCGGGACGGATCGTTCTAATGGCGGAAATCGGATTTCATATAACTTAACATTTTCCGATCGTTTATTATGAGAGAATATAAAAGACTATCTGCAAAGTTTTATTCAGATTGCTTCAAAGCTGAAAGACAAGTTAGGGTAGAAAAATAAACACGGAAGGACAGACGGACAATCGGACATTACTAGATTAACTCGGCTATTGATGTGGATCATGCATATATATACTTTATACCAGCTTTTTCTAAGGCTGACCCGGTTGATTATCCGAAGGAGAACGTAGGTATGGCCACTGGTGCCACCATGTTCATATTAGCAGTAAAGATGAACTGAAATAATAGTATAATTTTTCGAATTATAATTATTTATCTAACTTTTTTCAGAAGAAGAAAAAAATTGGAAAATTTATTTTATACCATTTCAAGGTTTAATTAATTTATATATTTATATTCCCTTGCAAATTTCAATTTGGTCATTCTCAATCGATCAAGATATTGATAATAAATATATTTTCTTATTATTTTACATTTTTACATGTTTTTACATTTTAAATAATTTGTCTTCTTAAAACTTCCTTGTCGTTCTTATGGCAGCTATATGATATAGTCGTCTGACTTTCATAAAAGTTAACGTTTAATTCTCAAATAGGACGAAACGATTATATTTCGGAGAACATTAAAATAAGTATGTTGAAAAGCGGGTAGGTTATGAATTATTTCCTAAAAGTTTTTTAATTGCTACTATAAGAGCTCTATGATATATTCAACCGATTTTCATAAATTTAAAACCAAAATTCTGCTATATTACAAAATATTTATTTCTCAGAGTATATTTATAAAAAAAAATCTAGATTTAAGAAAAGTCGCGGTAAAAAATAATTGCCCTAAATCTAAGAAAAATCTCGTAGAATTAAGAGAAGGTTACCTTGATTTGAAGGCAAGGCACAGAAAAATCAAGAAAGGCCACTATAAGTACAAGGGTATAAAACCCTTGCAGGGTATTATAACTTCAGTCTGAAGTTTGCAACGCAGTGAAGGAGTCATCTCCGAACCTATCCTGTATATACATATATTCCTGATCAAAATAGCCGAGTCGATCTAGGCATGTCGTATGTCCGTCCGTTTCTACTAGTTTCAAAGTAGTCCCTCAGTTTTCTTAATGAAACATTGTAGATAGTTTTCTATATACTCTTATTCATATATATGTCGGAACAAGCCGGATCGGTCAACTATAATATAATAAATAATTCGTAAATCTTTTAAAAACAAATTATAACTTCACTGTTTTTTATCATATCATGATCAGCTCTCAATTATGCGCTTTATATATTAATTCAGATTTTTGGATTTCATTTTATAAAAATCGGATTACTATATTATATAGCGACCAATGAAACGGTCGGGAAATTTTTAGAAACAAAATTATAACAACATAATTTATTTGAGAAACAAGTGTTTCATATTTTTTTCAGAATTTTGTTGTAAATTTCATAAGAATTGGACGACTATATCATATAACTGCCTTACAAACGATTGGTAAATGTTGAGGAAAAAATATAATTTACCTAACATGTAAAAAATAAGAAAATAAGAAATGTAAAACTGTAAATATAAAATGAAAACGAAAGTAATTCATATTGTATTATATTGGGAAAGATTATAGTTGATACAGTTGGAATCTCTACGGGTATACAAACTTCGTCGTGCCGAAGTTAGCTTCCTTTCTTGTTGATGGTAAATTTATACATACATATATTTTCCTTAAATTTAGGGAAAGGTTTTCTGGTTTGCTTCGTTTAGCTTCTTTTTAAATCTACGGGCGATTTTTCGTGAAAACACGTGCGCTTGTCATTCCCAAGTGGTCCGAACTTCCCGGCATGAAGTGGAGGTTTCCGGCCAGGTTTAAGATATGTGTGTGCTACTTCATAAGTAGACAGTATCTGCTCTTGATATTTACTTACCTTTAAAAGTAATTATTTTTTGTCTTTATTTTAGGGTTGTTGGACTTAAAAAAATATCGTGTTGATATTTGCTGTTTAAAAAATATCGCACGATTATAATAAAAAAATCTTTAAAAATATCGATATGCCAAGTATTTTTTGATATTTTTTAATGTTTGGAAAATTTGGATAAAGGTCAAATGTTTCTGTTATATGGGTCTTTCCTTGGGGGGAAAAATATGTATAATTTTATTTAATAAGTGAAAAGAAATCACTGAACCTAAAAAAATATATATATATATTAATTTTAACTTAATAAGTGAATAGAAACTATCGAACTTTAAAATAAAAAAAATAAAAAAAAAATACGAAACTTGGTATAGAAAAATAATAACAATATTATGGTTTAAGGCACAGTCCGTAAAGTTCAATTTTATTTCAATTTTTGAATGATATGGCTTATTTATACATGGAATACATTCTTATTAAGCTTTTTTTTTTTATATCATTTGAAAACAAATCTGCGTTAAATGATTTCAGGAAAACTCGTTCTTGGTGCTTATTTTGTAGGTGCGATAACAAATTACTGGTGTTTCCACTTGTTATGATTACTTTAAGGCACAACCTTGGCCGGCAACCGTCACTCCACGCGGTGGATGTTAGGACCAGTTTTTAACTATAAGCGCTTGTGCGAGAATTTTCTGCATGAATTTTCGCCATGGTTTCACGAAAAATTGCCCGTAGATTAAGAAAGAAACTCAATGAAGCACATCAGAAAACCTAAATTTAGAAAAATATGTAAATTTACCCAGAAAAATCGGGTTTACGATGCCTTGCCTTTAAATCAAGAAAACCTTTTCTTAATTCTAGGAAAATGGGCGATTGTTTTTTACGGCAATTTTTCCCTAAATCTAAAAAAATATTTTTATAAGTGTATCTGATATTCCGGGCAACTACCGTCATCCCACGCCATAGACCGAACCACCATCTTATATTATCCCGCCAAATATAAAATAAAATGCGAAGCATTTAAAATTATAATACTGTTTATTGATTGCGACCCCGAGCGGCGATTTGTTTATGATTGTTTTCTTGATTTCGGCTGCAATAACATATAGGTAGTCAGACAGTTACGAATTCAATATAAAATACAGACGATCGCACTAGTACAATTGTTTTGTAGATTTTTAAATATTTTTTTTTTCCATGCATACATTTAAAAACTTGAGCAGAATGAAATTTCAAACTAAATGCAGATGCAAGTAATTTAGTACATTACCAATGCCCTTATTTATTCAAAATAAATAAAGAACTTATTACCAACATTTTTAAAATTAAGGTGAAACTTTTTTTTAATTGGGGAGCTATTTCATTATTAAATAGGGTTTTTCTTACCTATTTCATATATTTTTTTTTGTTGAGAAGTTCTTTTATTATTTTCCCAAAAAATGAAATAACTCCCGTACTTTATAAAAAATTAGTTTTGTTTTAATTAAAATTTTTGGGAATTTATTTCGCTTTTTGGGGAGTTATTTTGCAGCGCCAACTTTTGGTATTAGAGTACCAACAAATTTTATGAATAATTTGTCTTATATGGGATGCCTCCTTCTGCCTAACTTATAACATTGTAATATATTATATTCCATTCTGTTGTAGAATATATTCTTCGTTTTAATGTAAAATACTATCACATTCACCCCTGTTTAAAGAAAACTATTTTTTTGAGAGTTAACGAATTTTTGATTTAAGTATTCCCAGACATCGAAGTGCGATGCTTTATCAAGGACTACAATGTACAATTTTCTGCAAAAACGCTGCAGATGCTGATTTGCAGAAAGCCCTGACAGAGAAGCTTTCTGTTAAAGCGCAAATAGAGCTGCACCATTCTTTCAGATGGAACTACCCTTTGGGGTGTTAGAGCGGCCCGACACTACCCTATCATTAAAAGCTAAAAGCTTTTTTCTGCGTTCTCTTAAAAGTCACGACATCGGTTCAGCATCTCTTTTTCGCACGGAAAGCATCTGTTCGGTTCTTGACATCTGGAACCCAAAATGAGAAAGTGTTTAGTCAGTCCAGCATCTTACGCTTAAGCAGCCGGAACACCTAACTGCAAATCTACCAGATCTGTCGAACATTTTCGCAATTATGGAGAATAATCTAAACCATTCTCGTAAAGAATAGTACCGAAATACTTTCTCGGAAGTGGAGCTAATGACGGGCATCAGTGAGAAATGACCATTAAGCCGGTATCTTGCAATTCCGCCAACTTATAAAAAATATATATATCTATATGAAAGTTGTGAAAGTAGTTAAAAAAATATTTTTAAAAATGCATTTCCGTGAAAATGTGAGTCATTGAGTTATTGAGTTTTTTTAATAAACTCGACCCTAAAATTGGGTCCTCGGAAAATATATCAGTTTTGAATTAACCTGCCAAAGTGCTATTTACTAACAAGCAACGCAGTTTATAAGGCTATTAGGAAAAACGAAAGGCCACGAAAGGCACAAAGAAGATGTTAACGGGTTTTAAGCAGTAGTTCCGAAATATACAGAGTGTCTTTAAATGTGGTTAATGATAAGTTTCTTGTTTTTAACATTTACTGGACCTCAAAATAAGACAACTAGGATATTAACTACACCAAGATTATTAAAGTATAATAACCCATAAAACATAAACATTTGGATTACTAACCAACTTTAACGGTAATTTATATTCATGTTCTAAATAACTCTCTCTTTATGTTTCAGTCATTTTTGTATACTCTTGAGTGGTATTATAATTTTATTTAGGAGGTTTTGCAACGCAGTGAAGCAGCTATTTCCGACTCGATCAAGCATTTATTCTTACTTTGTTCTAGTCTCTTATGTTTGGAGCTCTAAAATAATAGTTATCTTTCTATTTTCATTAGAATATATGTATGTAAAATTGGTCAGATCGAAATACCACTGAAAAAAATCGGAAAATTAATAGAACAAACTTATAACTTCTTTATTTCATAAGCATACATATGTTCTTCTTTCTTAGTTATGAATATTGTTTTTTTTCACATTTTTGGTTTTAATTTTATGAATTCGCGGACTGTTTCTCGTATATATGTCCTATGACAGCATAGGAATGAAAAGAAATGTAAAACTATAAGTGTAAAATATAAAAAGGACGTGGTTTTGGCGTGTGGTAGTTAACTTTCTTCTTAAAAGTGTTTTTAACTTTTTTCTACAAAATATAAACAAATAAATCGAAAAATGTGTTGGTACGCGCATAATAGAGGTGGAGAATCATCGATGCTAATATCGATGTCATCAATGTTTTCAAAGCATCGGTAACATCGATGATCGCCGTAGCAGCATCGATGTTTTTCTGAAAATCAAAATAATTGATAATTCCCGTTAATTGCGAGTTGCAATATAAGAGTAACGGACTTGAAAGTACGGACTGAACACGGAAAAAGGAAAAATGACCCTGAAATTTTTGCGAAAACGTTTGTTTGAAAGGTTGGCAACTTATTTGCTAAGAACATCATAAAGCATCGCGATTAGAAAAGTAGGATTCTGATACGCTTAAAACGCAGAAAAAGTGGCCTAAGTCCTTCAAAAATATAAAAATGTCAAACTCTCGAATATCCCATGCTCAGAGTCAACACAACCTGGCTGGCCAATTGATCCTAAAGGGGGTGTTAAAGAAAAATATAAATATTAATTGCTTCCTTAAACGACAAACGATGTAGAATTTGTGGTTACAGAAATTTTGGGATATTCGGTGCCGTAAGAAAGTTTGCAGTTACTACTACTAATGATGATTTTCTATGGTGTTCAACCGATTTTTTTTCAACTGCCTATCAATATATATATATATATATATATATATATAATCGTGTAACAAACAAATTTTGCAGAGTTTTTCCATTATTTTACTACCTGCAATAGTCATTGAGATGCAGATTAAAATGTCAATAGATATTTTTATTATATTATAGCTAGCAGACCATCTTTTTATACCCTTGCAGGGTATTATAATTTTAGTCAGAAGTTGCAACGCTGTCGATCTAGCCATGCCCGTCTGTCCGTCCATTTCTACGCAAACTAGTTATTTAGTTTTTCCTAACTTCACTGTTTTTAAACATGATTAACTCTCGGTTATGAGCTTTATATATTATTTTATAAAAATCGCACCACCATCACTATATCATATAGCTGCCATAGGAACGGACGGGAAATTTTTTGAAAAAAATACTATAACTTTTTCAGTTTTCAAGATAACTTCTTATACTTTGAGATACAAGCATTCTATATTTTTTGTTTTGTTTTTAATTTCATAAAAATCGGAAGACATACAAATGATTGGTAAATTCGGAATAAAATTAGATTTTACTTTACATGTAAAAAATGTAAAAAAATCGAAAGCTGTAAAAATAAAATAAATATTAAAGTAATGCATATTATATTATATGGGAATCGATTATAATTGCCAAAGTTAACTTCCTTTCTTGTTTATGAGTGTGTTTGAAGGCGCTGTAACTTCTGTTACTTCCGCCAACATCGATGTTTTCAATGTTTTTGGTGGATATTGTCGGTGTTTCAAGTAAAAATTCCTTTTACAATATTAATTGACTAATCTATTAATATCTCTGTTTTTGTTAAGGGGGTCATGCCATGTTGAAGCAGTTTATTGACAGATAGAACTTTAAATTGTTTCCATATATTTAATTAAGATTTAAGAAGTTACAGCGCTTTCAAACACACTCAGAAACACCTCCACCTCTAGCGCATAACTTAACAACGCTTGGAACAATTTAGCCAATTCTTATTTTAATGTTCGTTAAAGTTCAAAATAGTATTCAAGTTAGTAAATAGAAAACTATAAAAACCTCTTTTCTTGAGAGATTTTTTATTTGTCTATTTTCATAAAATAGTAGGCAGAGCTGTTATTCATTCTTTAGTAACATAGTGTAAAGTGATGTTTAATTAACTACGCCGCTACTAAGACGATCTAATCTTTTTTTACAAAGCCGTAATGCAAATGGAAGGAGTGAAGAACCAGAAATTGGACGTATTAATATGGCTCAAATGGTGTCTATTATTATAATGCCTAAACTTGAAAACTACACGTATGAAGACCCACATCTATTAATTAATTAATGTGGCTGTGGCTTATCATTACATAAACAATTATTGTTGCTGTTTCTTCTGCGGCAAAAATATAATAGTTTACCACCTGCTTTGGCTTTAATGGAACAGAAAACCCAAGGTTCCGACAAATTTTATTGTCACTAATGAAAGATTTTGTTCTAAGATAAAAAACAAATGCGAAATATCTGTGCGTTTTATAGTGCTGGAAGCGGTACGGAACCATTTTGAAAAAAAAAAATATTGGAGGGACGAGTTCTTTGACATTCTTTTATATTTGGCATCTTTTATATTTCAATTTTTCTTTCATTGGCAATCGAACAATCCGTTAAATTAGGAAAAACTCAAATAAAGCAAACTAAAAAATATTTTGAACGGCTAAACCTAGCTATTCACTCAACGGATGCTGGGTGGATCTCTGTGCAAAGAGGCTAGCAGCATTTCAGAATTAAAATTTCACAAGTTTATTTTTCAATTTATTTGTTTGTTAATTGTATTTCATAATTAACTTTGTCCTTTGACAATGTTTATTATGATTAAAATTACAAAAATAAAGAAGTAAAGTTTACGGCACCCAAAGTTTGATGAAATGAAAAGAAAAATTACCTATTCAAATTATATTTGCAGATTTTCATTTTATCAGCATTTACTTTTCGTTCTTTTCACAGTTATATAATAAAATTATCCAATTTGCATACAACTTAAAAAAAAAAAAAAAACACAAATTTGGGAGAAAAAATTGCCACATCTCAGAACGATAAATATAGGTTAAAAAGCATAAATTTTAAAATGCCAGCTAAATGATGTAGTCGTCCATTCTTGATAAAATTGAAACCGAAATTCAAAAATAATACAAAATGGTCGTGCCTTATAATATATGAAAATTTGCTAAACACCGAAAAAGTTCTAATTTCTTTCCTTTAAATTGTTCAATCGTTCTTTTCTAGGTTTCCGCCTTATAATCCTAGCTGCATACATTTCTTTTAAAATATTCCAAAAACCTTTCAGTTGGCTTTAACTGAGGCACATTTGAAGCTGTTAGTTTTCGTTCATTTTACTCTATCGTGTGATACCAAATGAAACGTAAAACGCAGAATGGGTGTTTATACTGAAAAAAGTTGCGTTATTGAGTTTGTTTTGCAGCTAGTTGTCAGTATTTATTTGAAAGTAAAAAAATTAAGGCAAATGAGCAATTCGAACAACGACGAAAGGCTCAAAGCCTCAGCACTGGAACATAGTAAAGAAACCAACCAACCGCCATGTCTCCAGGTACTGAGAAGCTAAAAAACCTGGAGCCCCATCGCAGCGATTGGATTAACGGCTTCCAAATCTTCGCAAGCAAGATTCTCTTTGGAATTGCGTTGTGCTCCTTGGGATTCCCTGTGGAATACCGCACCGTAGCGAGTCTTTTCGGCGGTTACAGAGCAATATTGTGCCAGACTTTATTGAAGTTTTTCTGTGGAACTATCAAAACTCTTGGTGAGGAATATAAATCTGATTTCCTCACCAAAGAGAAGGTCACGGTAACCGTCTAGGATGAAGAAAACTTTGTCTTTCTAGCTGGAAATACTTAATAAATACTTGTTGATTGTGTATTAACTTTAAAAATTATTTATTTTTTTTATTTAAACAAACGCTAAACGCTAAAGGTTTCCAAAAACGTTTTCATGAGATTCTGGAAAGAGGCCATCACCCTATAAATGGAGTTTTTCCGAGATTCTTACACATTTTCAGTCCACCTGCCAGTCAGTGTTGCCGTTTTAGGATTTTTCCCACCAGATTTGGGGATTTTTCAATTGCGATTGAGGGAAAAATTGTTAGACAGCGGGAAGACGCTAGTTTATGTTTATTTCAAATCGAATTAGCGATTTTCAGCGTTTTTTTATGAATTATAAATTGTTAAGGCAAATTAATTTATTTTTAGTTGCTAATATTTAAAAAAAAAGAAAAATCAAGCATCGTTCCAATTTCGCAATTCGTCTGGAAGTAAACGCATTCCGCGATTCGGGTGGAAACCCAAGATTTAAAGAGCTGTCCACCATTGCTTTTTTATCTTTGTTGTGGTCCAATGGCGAGGTTGAGCGAGTTTTCAGCCAGGTCAATTTGATTAAATATAAGAAGAGAAACCAAATGAATATTGACACTTTGAACGCAATTTTAAGCTTCAGATAAAATAATTCACATATCTTAAAAATATAAACTACATTTAGTCAAAATTCCAGACCCGGTTTGCAGCGCCATGGCAAGTGTTGTAATGATTATAAAATACCAGAAAACTTTATAAGGATGATCGGAAAAGCTCAAAATATTTACTCTGATAAAGAGGCTGTCGATATAGACGACATTGTTAAAAATTTGAATTAAAATGATTTAAGAAAAATCTGGGGTTCTTTTTTGTAGCTTTTTTAAAAGGATTTTTGTTTTTTGCGTTTTTTGTTGCTAATCTAGAGTTTTTTTCGCAAACAATTATGGCAACACTGCTGTCAGTTGCTAAGGTTTTTTTAAGATATGGTGGTGAAACTTGTTCGATAGTCCGAATATCGATAAAAACGACTTGTTATCGTAACAAACGTAACTTGGACGTAACTTTTCCCACCACTAGCCCCCTATACAAAGTCTATCTAAAAAAAACTGAGTGCTTTATAACAAATAGTCAAGAGCCTCCAGCACAATGAGCAGAAAAATCTGGCAAAAAAAACATTGTATTATTATTTGTTTTCATCAACATTTTTTAAGGTCCGAAAGACATTTGTCCTTATAATTTTGCGCATTCGCTAATCCAGTCTTAAAATAACAGGATCGCTTGATCCTGACCATTTTCTGCTCATTATACTAAAACAACACTTGACTATTTGAGCATCGGATTTGTGCCTTAGCTAACATGTCCAAATTCCACGCCCATGGTCAGCTGCAATAAAATCTTTTTAGAAAACTCTATTTTTGTAATTACATTATATGTACCATTTAACAGTTTTGTATTTTTTGGCCACCACACGATACGTTTTTGTTGTGCGACCCACAATTTCAGCCTTTAATTTTACGTTTAGACTGCAACGCAGTGAAGGAGGCATTTCCAACCCTATAAAATATATATATTCTTGATCAGCATCAACAGCCGAGTCGATATAGCCAAGTCCGTCTGTCCGTTTCTACGCAAACTAGTCCCTCAATTTTGATGCTATCTAAATGAATCTTTGCAGACAGTCTTATATATACTCACAAACTTGTACATAAGCCGGAACGGGCCAGATCGGACGACTATATCGTATAGGTGCCACACAAACAAACCGTAAAATTGTAGAAAAAATTTAATTTTAATTTTAAAAATTTAACTGCACTGTTTTTTTAATATATCTTGATTAACTCTCATTTTTGAACCTTTTGTATTATTTCAAAATTTCGGATTTAGTTTTATAAAACCGGACTACTATACCATATAGCTGCCATAGGAACAGTCGATAAATTTTTAGGAAAAAAATATATCTTTGTCTGTATTCAACATAACTTCTCATTTGAGATACAACATTCTTTATTATTTTAGAATTTCGTTTCTAGTTTCATAAAAATTTGACAACAATATTTTATCATATAGGTGCCCTACAAACGATCGGTAAATATGGTATAAAATTACTGAATTTTACTTTACATAAAAAAATTTAAATCTTTAAAAATAAAATGAATATGAAAGCAATTCATATTAATGCAATTACAATCTGCAAGGGTATACAAACTTTTGTGTGCCAAAGTTAGCTTCCTTTCTTGTTTATATTTCTTTTGAAGTTTAATAGGTTGCGGAAACACGGCTGTACATATTCAAAGCCTTTCCTCTTAAGACAATATTGTTCTTATGGATGGGATAATCTGTATAAACGATTGGGAAATTAATATAATATATCAGCGTATTTTCATCTACCTAGAGACATTGACATAACGTAGTATTTCAGAATTTTTGTTATAGTATTATGAAAATCTGACGACTGTATCATGTATGTTTCTATTAGTCAATGTAGGGTATACAAACATCGACGAACCGAAGTTAGCTTACTTTCTTGTCATTATTGGAATATTTAATATTTTCTTAGTGCTTGGTTGTTTACAAAAATGTAGTTACTGATAACATGTATTATTTTTAAATGTTTGTTTTTAACAAAGATAAACAATTAAAAATCTTGTGGTCTCTGTAAACTGATTTTTCAATGCTTTCGCCACTTTAATTCATTAAATGCTTATTTAAGACTTTGTTAGATAAATAATTATTTTTTTTAAATGCTTCTTTACTCGGACGAACATGGCTAAATGTGTACTTGGTTATAAGTTGAAATTCCTAGTGTTAAATACACACAGCCATAAATATGGTGACCCGATTTTGTTTGTTTGAGTATGTATGAGGTGAAATTCTCAACTTCTTGCAGTTAAAACATTTACATTTTGAAAAAAATGTTAAATGTTACATGATATTTAAAAAAAAAAACACCGTTTTAATTGATTGGTTGACAGAGTCCCTAAATAATTTTTTTTTTATATTACAGGTGAACCGCTTTCTGTAATTAAAATGTTATTATAAAATCAACATTGGAAGAATCCTATATTCTTACGAGTTGTTTAATTACCAAATTATACCATCACAGCTCTACCCAATAACATGCAGCAAAGAATATTCGTAACCAACAAGTAGGCTGAACTATACAAGAATTTACAAAGACTTTGGCTTCATCGATTGTACACGAATCGAGTGTCCGCTGCTCCACAAGAAGCTTTGCGGAGCCGTTTTCAATATCAGCGACACAGATTTTGTGATGGAGGCGCTCTCAAAACGACGGCGACACGGCACATACGCCCGCCCTCTGCAGCTGGGAGTGATGCTGCTGGCATGGGCTTTAGTGTGGGTCCATTCACCTAAATTTGTTTTCTGTGGCGAAAAATTGGGTAAGTGGTAAGATTTCTTATTTACAGCTTGCTTCATTGCCTTCTTAGCCTGATGAAGGCGATAATTATATATCTAAGCTTTGATTTATTCGAGTAGGCTTTATTAATCCGATCTAAGAAAAAAGTCGTGTTCAATTTTATATGAATTTTATAACTACACTAATTGTCCTAAAACAAAGAAAATGTTTCTAAAACTAAGAAGAGGTTTCAATGAATTTAAGGTAAGGTGCCATAAAAACTAGGAAAACCACTCTTAATAACATTATCTGAGGTTAATTTTTTCTATCCTTACATTTGGGCCAAGGTTTTCTGATTTGTTTCGTTTTGTTTCTTTTTTAATCTACGGGCGGATAGCCCTTGGTTAGCTAATCAATTTTGCAGAAAGCCATGGCGAACTTGCCCTAAAACTTATGCCGAAAAATCGTAAAAAAAATGTAGTAAAAATTGAAAAAAAAAAAACAAGCACTCAAAAAGTGCATCCACAAAAGTCGGAATACACAAATACTTATAGGTTTGTATTATGGCTTTAGTCCCTCAGACGTTTTGGCATAGAATCCACTAGTTTTTGGGTATCCTCGCTAGTAATTTTTGCCCATTTCTGCATTATAACATCTTTAAGCATTGTTTTTGATGTAATCTTTTTCTTGAAATTATAATATAATATATAATATAATATATAATTATATAAGAGACAGAGCTTTACATTATGGGCTGTATGCTTGGAATTAGTGTCATGCTGAAAATAAAATTCTAGTTCATATTACTCATGGTAGAGTCTATAAATTTAAGATATCCAGCGCCGCACAGTGTAAATTTTTGCCAAAACATATATTAACATAAAAAAATCGACTTTATGCCAAAAAACGCATTCTGGACCATAATGCATCCTCGATTTCTTCATACAGATGTATGTGTCATTCTCTGGAAACAACAACCGTGGCCAAAAATTAAAAGTTCTCTTAAATGATTTTTGTCAACATTATAACTTTAGGAAATGTTCCAATAGATCAATTTTAAAAGCCTTTAGTGTATTTATAAAAAAAATGTCGATATATGTACATATATGCATGCATTTTCGCGTAGATGCGATTTTTCATTATTTTTAAGAAAAACATCATAAAAAAACATGTTTTTTTTTTTATAAAAACACCTAAAACAGAGGCATTAGCTTAAACTTTGGATTCCTAAAAATCACTAAAAAGAAGGTCGAAATAAATCGGATATACATATGTATGCTCTTTTCATTTACTTAAATATTGAAATACAACATATAAAGTATGATGATGACATGACGCGTGCGACAGCGAATAAAATTTAATAAAAAAATTTAATATTTTAAGGTCAAACTAAATATATAATTAAGACCACCATATTGTTTATAATACAGTAAAATTATTCTTTCATCAGGTTTCGCTGAAATTAGTGCTTGAACGGGTTTTTAATAAAGTGACTTCTGTTTTTGTGGCGTGTGAATTCCTTGCATTTTGGTAATTATCTCAAAAACGAAACGAATGCGTACAAATGTCGCAATCGACACCAGAGAATTGCCCATATCAGATTTTTACCTTTTATACAAAAAAATACAGAATTTGCTGTCATCAGAAAAAATGACTGTACCTACTGCTTGGAACTGCTGTTCCAAAACTCTGGGGGCTTGGAAACAAGGTCATTAGCAAAATCTTTTCTTTTGTTCCGATTTACTTCCAAAATAAAGGGCTTATACGGGGTTCTTCTTCTTTTTTTAACACTCTTCGTAAAGTCTTTTCCAATACGGGCTTGGAGAACCGCTCCTTATCCTCTAAAGTTAGCTCATGGGCAGTTATAAGAGGATTATGTTTCACCAGTTAAATACTTTTTTTCTTCCCTCTTCTTTAAAAGGCGAGGACGGCCAGTTCAAAGCTTAGAAAGGATTGATCCAGTGGATGCATAGGTTTTGATTACTTTCAGAATTGAGAAGTGGGCTCTACCAAGTTCACGGAAACTTTTGTCCTCAAAAAATAATTTTATAATTATTTTTCTTTAGGCTACACAAAACTATCTTTTCATTTGGACTCTACCATGACAAAAACTACAAAAATTGCATTAAGTGCATTTCAGAAATTTCAAATTTGTACGATAAGTTTTCAGAGATGTTGACAGTTAAATCTCGGTGTATTCAGACATTTGTGGATACAGTTTTTTGAGCCATTTTATTAAAAAATTTAAATATTTTACCTAAAAAAAAAATATATATATATATATTATATATTTTTTATTATATATATATATATATATATAAATCTGAAAGGCATTTCCACAATTTATAGGATGGCAAAAAATATCTATGTAATACTTTCTGAGAAAATCAACGTCAAATCCAGGTATATGTTTTTTCCCAGGTGTATCCAGAGATATGTGAGCGAGTGTATGTATAGTAAGTCACTACTGAGTTATGTTCCTTTTTTTAGGTGCACCGTTTCGAAGTGAGTCCTTAAAAATCGACCCGCTTCAAATGAATAGGAGTCTAAAATATCGAGTTCTCATGATTTTGCTGGTTTTCATATATATTGACCCATCGATCCTATTTGTCTGCTATTTGACAAAGTTCAATGTCCAGGCTGGACTTCGCCTCAAAATAGATGGAAATAAGTATTTTAAAAGAGGGGGAAGCTCTATTTTTTATTCTTTTAATATTCCGGTCTTTCTATGATAAAGTCGTGCAAACTGGTTTGTTTCAACTTGTATATGACTTGCATATGTATATATACAGTCATTTATTTCATAAGACGCGTTTTCGATAATAAATTAATTAACTTTTGTTTAACATATATTTAAGTATATGTTATAATAATTAACACAAATATTTTATAGAATTGTTTAACATTTAAAAAAAAAAAATTATATTTGTTTCCCTTAGAAAAAGTAATATTAACGAAACGCTTTAATTCAATTAACGCCTTTTTTGATAAATTATATATAGATAAAATATATATATATATATAGCTAGTTTATCAATATTTAGTGGTACAGCCTTTAGCTTTAATAACAGCAGAGCACCGACGAGGCATGGAAGCAACCAGATTGGCGCAACTTGAGGGATTATTGACATACCACTCTGATTGCACTTTCTTCCACAATTCTTTCTTATTTTTGGGCTTAAAGCCGCCAATTTTTTTTTTTTAGTATGCCCCATAAATGCTCAATTGGGTTTAAGTCAGGGGATTGAGCGGGCCATTCCATTAAATTTATCTGTGTGTCCTGCATACATTTCTTGACTAATTTGGACAAATGTTTGGGGTCATTATCCTGCATAAACTCCCACTTCAGCGGCATTTCATCTTCGGCATAGGGCAGCATAACCTCCTTGAGTATGTTGAGGTAGTCTAGGGCACACATTTTTCCCTTTATCTCGAAAATTGGCCCTACTCCAGATGAGGAAAAGCATCCCTATAGCATCAAATATCCTTCGCCTTGTTTAATTGTTTTTTTTTTTTGTATGATTCGGATTGAAAGCTGAATTTTTCCTTCGTCTAACATATACCTTTCCGTCTGATCCAAACATTTTAATTTTGGTTTCATCAGACCATAAAACATTTCTCCAGTTTTCACGGATCAGTTCACGATTAGCAAAAGTGGGTCTTTTGGTTTTAGCCCAACAACTATCGTTAATATTTAGCAATCGGTTTCAAGTTACATTTGACAGGCTGTTGTTATTGCTGTTGTTATTGAATTATCCTATTTGGTTCAATAGTTATGAATTTTGCAACGTAAAATGAGAAAAGGCCTTCTTATATCAAAGTAAAAAATCTAATTTTTATTAGAACACAAATTTATTTAAAACATTTGTTATTTAATTTTGTATCTTTATTTTTATTGATTTGACCAAATATAAATATTTTTGAAACTAAAAACATATTGTTTTTGATTATTGGGTTGAAACATTTTTTTCTTATTTTTAATATTATAGAAACCCTAATTTAAAGGTACGGTTTGTCATTCAATACAAGAAGCATAAAAAGACTATATGCCTAAAGACCATGAAGATTAGTATTCTATTTTTTGTGTAATATTACTTGAAAGCCAAAAAATTTTCCATTTTTTGCCTTATGATCCAAAAATGGAAACAAAGTTCGACTTTAAATCCTCACATCTATTACAAAAAATTATCTCCAATTGATATTATCATAAATTCTGAATGATTCTGAGATAGCTTGGTCTGTAAATTACTTATTCAAAAACGCAAAGTTTCCATTACCAATTTTAAGAAAATCATGGTCAAGCACGCTTTGGCACTTTTCATATCCCTATAACACTTAACCCTTACGTGTACCAAGCGCGTACTGGTTTTAGGCTTAATTAAAACCATTGTCTTTTTTCTTCAATATTGGAAATGAGTGACCAATGTGGCGCCTCAGGTGCATCAGCTATAATGCTTTCTTCGAACTTTTTAACATATAGCTAAGACACTCAAATTGTGTTTGAACTCCAAGCCTACAAAGTAATATGAACGTGTAATTTTTTTTATAACACGTGTCGAAGTTAGCTTTCTTTCTTGTTTTAATTTACTTAAACTTTAAAATAGTATGAAATTAATTTTAGAATGTTTTTCCTTATCTGAAAATCTTAATACACATAAATCTCCTGTCACGATGTTTGTCCGCGATGGATTCCTAAACCGCTTAACACATTTCGTTCAAATTTGCACACAATATGCGGTTTGGTTCAACTTAAGCTTAGATCTTTAATTAAAGTCGACATTTTATTTTATTGCAAATTATTTGTCTATAATAATTTACATTCACAATAATCTGTTAACTCCAAAATATTCTAACATGATTAATTATGAAGTTCTACATTGTTCTCGATTGGGGACCATGCAGGGCCCAGAGACGGTAAGGAGGAAGAATAAGGCTTAGAAGCGTGTCAACAGGGCTTCCGGGTACCAACAGCTACCGGAGGCTACCGAATCGTGTTAGGGTGGGCGTGAAAAGAGCTGTTATTCATAGTATATATTTAAAGTTGAGTACCGCAATTCCGTAAATTCCACAAAATGTATTTACGTATAAGACTTGGGAGAACAATACGCGCATCTCGAACAGCTGAGAATTTCTGTCTATAAATGAATATTTAACAAGAAAGGAAGCTAAATTTGGCACGCCGAAGTTTGTATACCCTTGTAGATTCCAATTGCATTAATTATAATCATAACCAATATAATATATTATGAATTATTTTCATATTTATAAAATTTTTACAGTTTTACATTTTTGTACATATTGTAACATTTTTACATGTAAAGTAAAATATATTTCTTCCTCCAACCGATCGTTTGTATGGCAGCTATATGATATAGTCGTCCGATTCTTATGAAATTTACAACAAAATTCTGAAAAAATATGAAATACTTGTATCTTCAAGTAGATAAAATGATGTTAAAAACTGAAAAAGTTATATTTTTTTTTTCTAAAAATTTTCCGACCGTTCCTATGGCAGCTATATGATATAGTAGCCCGATTTTTATAAAATTAAATTCAAAAGTCTAAAACAATATATAAAGGTTATAACCAAGAGTTGATCAAGATATGTTACAAAACAGTGCAGTTATAATTTTTTTTAACAAAAGTTACGGATTGTTCGATATTGCAACTATATGATATAGTTGACCGATCCGGCTAGTTCCGACATATATACGAGTGAGAATATATAGAGGACTATCTGCAGTTTCATGCAGATAGCTTCAAAACTAGGGACAGACGGACATGGCTAGATCGACTTGGCTGTTGATGCTGATCAAGTATATATATACCTTATAGAGGAGATGACTCCTTCACTGCGTTGCAAACTACTGACTGAAATTATAATACCCTGCAAGGGTATAAAAATTGAGTTGTGCAATACATTTTTAGGCGAATTTAAGTGAAGTAAAGTTTTATTAAAAATGCCGCGACCATGACAGTGAAATCTTTTTCGAAATGCAAGAAGAATACGAAACATTGCAAAAGAAAGGACTGGGAAGAACAAGAAATTGCTGTACTTCGTGCATTTCAATCACAACGGCTAGGTTGACAATGCAAAATAGTCGAGCGA
>VNJS01016274.1:0-13492 GCA_008042575.1 Drosophila watanabei
TAGCTGAGATATCGTGTCGAAAAATAGATGAAATATTTATACGTATACGTTTAGACCAGCCAATGCCTTTTCATAATTTAAAACCAAAATTTGAAACGCTTTCACAGTTTTCAATGTATCTGGGGAAGGTCAAGGAGCAGACCTTTAGCCAGCCCCGCCGCTTTGCGGTACACCCTTAAACGGGTTTCTGGCGACCGAGCAGGTGGAGGAAATAACTCCCACCACGAAGAAACTCCTGCTGGAAATGGAGAAGCTCCTGGCCATTGAGGGACCTTGCACGTGCACACGCCGAAATTGTGGCGTCTTTCCTATAATGGGTGTGTGTCTGCGCCATAGTGGCCGGCAGAGGAACAAGCCTAGAGGCAGGCAATAGCTGCATCCAAAACTTAATTCAGGTAGAGTCTGTCCCTTAATGGGCAGCGACAGCACCTAGCAGAAGGTGCAAAATGCAGTGCAACTACCTGTAATGTTTGTAAATAACAAAGTTACTTCAGGTGGCAGCCACAAAAGTGGAAATCCACCCGTGGAGGCCATACCAAACACTAAAACACCATCTGTTGTGGCAGTGGCTGACTAGGCCGCCAGGTTAGGTAATGCATCAAGCCACAATTAGGTACCGGGCAAGGGAGATACAGTTGCTTTTAGAAAGAGGAGTCTGATAGCTTGTTTCCCACCCCTTGCGCCATTCACAGAGCCGGAGAGGCTCAGGGTGCCGGAACATCGATAAGAGGGTACGACGGCGGTGATCAACTTGCGATGCTCGATGGCAAGAGCAGTCAGGCGACGAGGCGAGATCCGAATGGGTTGGACGAAGTGTAGAGTGGGGGAGAGCGAGGGCTGCCTGCAACAAGGAGGATATAGCAGGGAGGGCGATCGCGGCAACGAGGTTTAAGGGTGGTTCCAAAGAATACTGTCAAGTGGTAACGCTGGACATAAGGAACGCCTTTAACACTGCCGACTAGAACCGAACGCTGGAGTCCCTCGCTGCCCTTAACATCCCCGGGAAACAGAGTTTGAGAGGAGCCACATCAGTAAGGGGGTGCTCGCGATTTCCGCTACTCAGCGACACCAAGATCGTTGGCTTCCCTAAAGACATATCTGTGGTAGTAGTCGCGAAGGAACGTGCGGCTGCGGAGGAGAACGCGAATGGAACGATAAGGGTAATCGAAGCGTGGCTCTCGAGTGCTTAGCCACACATAAGACGGAGCCAGTCATGATTTTGAGTGGAAAAAAGGTTTAAATGGCTAAGGTTCTGGTCGGCGATAAAGTTGCAGAGGGCTATCAAATACCTTGGTGTTCTCCTCGATAATCCTTTAAGGAACACCTGCATTACGCCCAAAAGAGTCCAATCGAGTCCACTCATAGACTCTGTGCCATCCGAATTGCGAGCGCCTTCGCTGTCAGCAAAGACCCAATAGAGTTGCGAAGGCTGAGCTGAAAAGAGCGATCAGGAGAAGGAGCTAAGAAAGCTGGCAGGCCCTGTGGGATGCCTCGCCCAAAGGTCGATTGACGCATAGGCTAATCACGAACATAGGGGCCTGGATGGAGCGAAAGCACGGGCAGTTTTATTTCTACCTTATCTAGGTGCTGGTAGCGCTATGACACAGTAATGCATTCCTCGGTAATTAGCGATTTTATTAGGACCTTGAAAGAGACACCTATATGTGTTATTTTTTAATAACAAGAGCCGTATGTCGCAGCTAATATACTTTTTAGTCACAATTTTTCCCATTTAAGCAGTATATTGTTTTCGTTCCAAATCTAGTATCTAGTATATTTTATATAAATTTATTCATTTTTGCGGTTAATGCATGGTCAATGCATGGTCAATGAATGGTCAATAAATTAGCCAATGCATTAAAAGTACCATATAGTCATCTTGTTCGCACTTGTCTAAAAGCTGTCCAATTTTTTATAAAATCTTTAATTGATTCAGTAGTGTCATACCAGTAAGAACGGACATGGCTGCTTCGGTAACTACCTCAAGAGGTTCGGCCATTACACAAAGGAAGGCTACCCGGAATGCGGATCCGGGATAACGGAAGTTGCCGGCCACGTAACTTTCGAGTGTCGCGATTGGTGGCTGCCCTAAGGAAATGGGAAGCGGCGGCAGAGTTCTCTGCCAAGCTACCAAAATCCCTTAGGTCACTGGATAGAGGGAGAAGGGAGCAAACAGGGAAAGCGGCACTAACACACTCTGCGCTTAAAGCGGGACCAGCTGAGCGCCCTTGTCGACCATCTCAACCAAGAAGTAGCGGCCATGTGGGAAGTGAAAGAGACAGTGGGAGGCTTAGAGGATAAGATGGTTGATCACCATGCTGCAAGCAATGCGTTTGACATGGGATCATGGGATCTCATTTGATGAGGGTGAAAATTTAAAATCACATAATCGAATGTGGACCCGATTATCGTTAAGTTGGATAACTTGAAAGAAAATAAATGAATTGCTGGAATAAATTGCAGCGTAACGACGTGAAAACAAAAGACCTCAAATAATTGCACGGAAACGCTCTTAACATCAACGCAACATGATTTTATTGCTTTTTATAGAATACAGGTGTTTGGACATTGTGACTCATGTGATTTGCATCAGTAAGCCTTAATTCAATACAAGAAATGTGCTTAATCTTAAACGTCTTGATCATGTTCCCCACTCGAAAATTCTTGACTTAAACCTGACTTCGTGAATTACTTATAGGACTATTGCTTACTTTCATAAATTATAATAATTAAAGAAAAAAATTCTTCAATGAAACGACCTACAAATATATAAAAAAAACAAAAGGAGTGCCAATCAGTTTCAAGATTTGATTCAAGTAAATTTAAAGAAAAAATTAAAGACAATAGGAATAATAAAAAAATAGAATTTATTAAAAACAATCAAAAAAATTTTTTTTATAAAAAAAAGAAACAAAATTGGTGAAGTAAATATAACAACTGAATTATTTTTACATAATAATTGTTTTGATTTTAATTAGTGCAATAAATATAAGGTAACCTTTGTCGAATTAAGATATTGTCGAAAATAAAATTAAATTATCTACATTCTACCTTATCCTATCTCATTTAAGCCACACCAAGCTGAATTTTTGCTTACCTGTAGTGACCAATCACCAGTCTGTTTGTTGTAAATGGAAGTGAATCTTTGATCCGACGTATATGTGCTTTCAGATACTGTTAACAGGTGCAGATCTCTATGACGTATCCATGATACCTGTTTTTAAAAAAATATTGTTTATTAATAATAGACAAAATCACAGAATTAAATTTCAATTTGATAAAAAATTGAAGACTATATAACTACTATTAGAGCAATCATTAAATTATGAGAAAAGAAATATAAAAATTGAAATTTCTTCGTTATTTTTCATAATACTTGTAAGCAGTATTAATTCTGATTTTAGTTGGCAGTACTCAACTTTGGTTGAACTGGACTGCGTCAAATCCAAAACTTTATAAAATTTTGTAAAAAAAACAAAGAAATATTAATAAAAAAGTTTAATACATTTGTTTTTAAATCAACAGTTTTTTGGAATTAAGCCGGACCAAACGTGCAAAATTAATGTAACTAACACTCTCTAGGACCTATTAACCTTTAAGTCTTGATATAATGGCCAGCGATCTGAACACTAATAACCTTTTATACTTTTATCCAAAAATAATATTTTTATTGAAATAAAACAACGTGTCAATCTTCTTATTGGTCTGCTGCGCCTAGTAATTTAACGGCATATATGCTAATGATCACAAGTCGTCTTTTTGCCTTTTCATTAAAAAACATTTATTCATTAGTAAAGACTACATGCTTCAGCACTGTTCAAGAAACAAAAAACAAAACAACTGTTCAAGGCTTAAGAAAAAAACAAATTATTTGACAATCTGTTGTTTTTGAGATAGCTCAGAGCTGGCCAGGATTTGGTTCAGGTCGAAGCGGTCTAGAGTACCTAGAGAAAATTTCAGTAGAAGTTTCTTTATTTCCTTCCTTCCTTTCTATCTTATCCGGGTCGTTCGTATCTATTAGGAAGACATTCACTTCGTCAGGAATGGCTGCCGTTGCTTCCTCGGTTCTTTGCCTGGTTATCCCGCTTGTGCTCGCCTGCGCCATAAGACTTTAGTGCTACCAATAAAATAGTTCATTCTCGTTCACTCTTGCCTATCTTTGTTTGCTGGATTGCCGTGTCATCCTTGTTGGGGGAAGCTCGACGTCCTGTTACTTTTTTGCACTCAGTTACCGCGTTATATTTGTGATTCTGGTGCCTTCCAGTTGCGGTCAATACCTAATGTACTCTTCGATCACTTCAGATCGGTCACGAATTCCCTGTCAAGTCTGATCTGGTGGTTGCCGATTTAGAGGAATCAATGACTTCTATAGCCATTACACCATGCCCCGTACAGTTGAATCCCATGTTGTTCTCTAGGCTGAGTCTGCTGCGTCTCTGTTAGTCTTTCTTTTAATAGTCTTGATTGTCTCTAAAAGTTTAAGGAACTCGGGTAGCGTGAAATCCCGATCGTCGCGTTTATAGCTTTATCTAACTTTTGGTATATCCCTTTAGTACTTAAAAGTGCCTGAAGACACTTATCATATAATCCTTTGTTAAAAAACCATCTGTTGGGATTTTGCTAATTTAAGTATTTTAAGTGATTTCCTATGATCGTATAAATCCATTTTTTAAAAGTTAGTGAGGAACCAGCCGGCTCCCCACAAATAAATAATGTATATATTTTGTAAATAGCCCTTGTACCATATTCCTCAATTTATTAGGTATTAAGGTCGTATTAAGTAAGTAATAAATAAATTCAAGGCGTACCAAAGAAACTCACCACGAGCAGCGGTCACATGATCAACCGAAGTATTTGAGAGAGAGCGAGAGAGAGCACGCTATGCAATTGACACTCGCCCTAAAAAAAAAGCGAGAGAAAGCGATGCCAGATACTTCTAGAAGTCTCGGAAACAGAACTTCGAGAAGTTTCGCAAAGCGAAGTAGAGGGCTGTCTCTGAGCAGAGGTCGAGTGTCGCAGACAGAAAAGGAATGCGAAGAAAGAAAAGAAAAACCCAACGAAAATTAAGTGTGAAAATTAAAGCGCTCAACGCGCCCGGGTAGTCGCCCGACACATGCCAGACCGGGTCTAAGGAAGGCCCAATGTAGACCCGTCCCACCCGAAGGCGAGGAGGAGGGTTTTATACCCAGCCGAGCAACGGCTGACGACCAGCAGGACCAAAATGCTGAAGATGATCTGGAATGTTTGTGCCAGCCAAGGCCAGCGGCGAAGCACCAACCGTTCGACCGAATCGGGTGTGTTTAGACCAAGTGAAACCGCTACGAGTGGCCAGCGACTCCGGCCACACTCCGGTTGACCTCGATGCGGTAGAACCTTGGAGTACGTCAGATCGTCTCCAAAAATATTTCCGCGGAACAAAACTAAATCGCCATGAAACCTTCAAAATTTGTTGAAAATAAAAACGAATAAAAACGTCAGAACGCATAGAAAAAAGAGACTTCGAAGCAATAAAAATCATAAGAATAGAGGCCAAAAAACAAAAAATAAATTAAGTAAAATCGAAATGCAATAAAATAAGCCATGAAACTACTGAATTTTTAAAAACAACACGTGAACAAGTTTTACTCTTTAACAATATATCAGGGTGTTTGATTCGAGCCCGACAGCAAGTGCTGGCGATGTGGAACGCCACATATGGTGACGTCAATACAAAACAAAGGCCTTCCTACCAGACAACCCGGTGGCTGACACCCTCCATCTCACGTCAGCTAACCGTTTCATAGAAGAACCCTTGTCCTGTCTTCATAAATTTTTTGTAAAGAGATCCCGGCGTGACCGAGCTTCACCTCAGCCTTAGAACTGGTTCGACCTTTGACGCCAATTAACAGGGTTTATCAAGAACGGAGACCACGACGATGAAACAACAAATCGGCTCAAGGAATTCAGCCTACAAAACGCAAGAAGCGTGTCAGCCAACCCCACACCAAGTAAAAGGTTAGAAGTCAAAACGGCAATGCCAACGGATATAAAAAGGAAACAGAAACAAGACATAAAGAAACTCGGGCACGAAATAGTTAACGATGGCCAATAAGGAAACACAAACAAGATGGTAACAGAAGCAGAGCAGGAGAGCGCATATCAGCCTTTACCACCACACGAACGAAGAATTCGACGGAATAGGAGGCGCACTAGAGTTCTTGACCAGAGATGAGGAAATGGCGACAGCATACGTCCATATAACCGCGGCAGCAGTAGTCATACTGAAAGGGCGGATGGACGTTAGAATGAATCTACAGAAATAGCACAACAGGGTTCAAATACTACGCAAAGAGAAGCGCGTACAACTGAAGTACATTGAAGTACGAGGCTCGACCACTATTTATTACTACGGCAAGCTTATTTACTTGTATATAATGTTTAGCAACCAATATTGTCAATAATAAGGAGCATCCCATATGAAAACTATTTTTCTCAGAACGATAATTTTATTCTCTTAACATTAAAAAAAAATGTATTCTACGTAAAGATCAACAAATCACTATCTAGTCATCTTCTGGAAACCGTTTGACAATGGTGAATGAAAGAAATGTGGATTTGTAAAGAAATAAGAAATTTGGTTTTGAATTGTTCTAAAAATGGAAAAACTTCGGTGAAATAGCCAGGCAATTATATCCGGCTAAGTGGCCCGTTTAAGGCATTATTAAAAAATTAAGACAAAGGGCAATATTAAAAACAAGAAAGGAAGCTAACTTCGGCACGCCGAAGCTGGTATACCCTTGCAGATTCCAATTGTATAAATTATAATCTATTCCAAAATAATATGAACTACATTCATATACATAAAATTTTTACAGTTTTACATTTTTTTTTTACATTTTTCACATTTTTACATGTAAAGTAAAATGTAATTTTTCTCCACGTTTACCGATCGTTTGTATGGCAGCTATATGATATAGTCGTCCGATCCGGCTCGTTCCGACTTATGTACGAGAGAGAGTATATAGAAGACTATCTACAAAGTTTCATTCAGATAGCTTTAAAACTGAGGGCCTAGTTTGCGTAGAAACGGACAAACGGACAGACAGACAGACAGACAGACAGACAGACGGACAGACGGACATGGCTAGATCGACTCGGCTGTTGATGCTGATCAAGAATATATATACTTTATAGGGTCGGAGATAACTCCTTCACTGCGTTGCAAACTTCTGACTGAAATTATAATACCCTGCAAGGGTATAATAATATCGCGAATAGAGGCCGAAAATCGGCAATAACAGCAAGTGAATAAAGATCCCTGGCGGCAATTGCGAAGACTTATTCGCCAAAATTTAAGAAATATAGCATCTAAGTGGTATAAGTTTTATAAGGTATGTATAGTGATACATATATATACATATATATATATATATTTATTTATATATACATATACCTATATATTAACTACTTACTTTAGACCAGGGAAAATCATTGCTTACGCTTCGTCAAAAGAAGAAGTGTTTACAATGGTCTCACAACACTATCATATTAAGCGATGAAGCTAGATTTGATGTTATTGTCGTTGATGCGCAACGAAGAGTCATCCGTAACAAAACTCAAACGAACCGAACCATGGCTGCAGTGAGGTCCATCAAATAGTCTGCCCCTAAACCCTATCGAGAATATATGGGGAAAAGTTAAAGGAGAACTAAAAAAGTATCCACAAAGAACTGACCAAATGGCTAAACTCCGAGAGGTTTCTGATTCTATTTCAATGGAGCAATGCTAAAATCTATTTAAATCAATGCCAAAACGTTTTAAAAGTGTCGTAAAAGCCACGGGGGATGTAACCCAATATCAATATTATGTAAAATTTATAATAAACTCACCGTATGAATCAATTGTGGTCAAATTGTTCCTATCAGTTAAGCGAAACTTCAAGAAATTAATATTGTTGTTGTTGTAGTACAATATATTTTTCTGTTTTAATGTTAAGAAAATAAAATTATCATTCTGTTAAAAAAATTTCATGTGGGATGTTCCTTATTATTGATAATAACGTTTACTAAACATTATATACTAGTAAATAAGCTTGTCGTTCGAATTAATAGTGGTCGGGGCTAGTAGTATCTAAGAGTTCGGAGCGCTGCAACCACAAGACACACAAGTCCAGCCAATCGGAATGGTGCAAGCATTCAACACAAACAGCCTCTTCCGACTTTGAAAGGGTCCGGGCCATCAGGCACATAAATGCAGGAGACCCCAAAGATTATTCTGCTGGATATGGTTGGGACAACCTACGCAAGATCCACTGCTGCAGAAGGCTGGAGGGAAGGTCAAGAGGAGGAGGAAGGCAGGTGGAATACCCAGGGCCGACATGGAACAACCACCAAAGACAATGATTAAATTCGACGGCCAAAGGATAATTGCTCGAATAGCGGAGGAACAAGTACACGGGAAACTTGATGCAGGGGCGACAAGTAGTTTCGTAAACAAGAAGCTGGCAGACCGACTCCAGAAATATGGTGAAATACAACCTACAGACAAAATAATAAAGTGGCCACGGAAGAACAGCGGCTAGAGTTAGAGCTGGGAGAGAAGAAAGCGGAAGTAGCGCTCTTAATACTAGACGACGTCATCGGAGCGATACTTCTGGGGATGTATTTTCTGATACAATGCAACATGCCACTACAATGTGGAGGCCTGACCGCGCAGATCAACACAAAGATAAGCATTCAGGAGGAACACCAGAGCAAAGAATAGAATCTACACGAGTCATGACCAACCGTTAAAGCAGAGATATTACCCAAAAGAACCAGCCATGCAAAAGACTATACATGAACAAATAAACGAGCTATTGGAACAAGAGCTTATTAAGCCGTTACACTCAGCATATAGCTCCCCTGTGGTACTGGTAAGGAAAAGGAACAACCCGACTCTATATAGTTTACAGATAACTGAACGCACACTCAGAGCGACCGCGTTCCCAGTACAGCGAATGGCGAATCATATCCTCAATCAGCCGAGAAAAGCCAAATACATCAGCACACTCGATTTGAATAGCGGGTACTGGCTAAAACCCATGGAAGACCAAAGCAAACAATACACAGGATTTACAGTTCCAGGTCGGTGATTATTCCAATAGAAGGTAATGCTTTTTGGGCTATATACAGCACCAGCAGCCTTCCAACCGGCACAGGACACGGTAAAAGAACCAGAATTGGAACCATTCGCATTTGCCTATGACAATATTGTAGTCATTGGAAGAACAAAACAGGAACACC
The DNA here is from genome assembly GCA_008042575.1 of Drosophila watanabei. Lineage (NCBI taxonomy): Eukaryota > Metazoa > Arthropoda > Insecta > Diptera > Drosophilidae > Drosophila > Drosophila watanabei. Next base: position 9,264 of record VNJS01016274.1, read on the forward strand.
CACAAAAACTAAGCAAAGTGCTAGCACGACTACGAAAGGCAAGCCTAAAAACAAATCCAGAGAAATGCCACTTCTTCAAGGACAAACTGAAATACTTGGGCCATGTGGTAATCGAACGGGAAATATACACCGACAAAGACAAGGAAGTCGCCATCAAAGAGCTTCCCACACCAGCAACAAAGAAACGTGAATATAGTTTCCTCGGAGTTGCATCATGGTACCGCAAATTCGTTCTAGGGTTCACGGAAATCGCAAGACCACTGTTCGAACTAATCACAAAAGATACAAAGCTGAAATGAACAGACGAACACGAAAAAGCAGCCGAGGCGTTAAAGACGAAATTAACAGATACACCAATACTGGCGTGTCCAGACTTCACCAAAACGTTTATCCTACGGGCTAGGAGTAGTACTCACGAGTCGGAAACTCCGCTCGGTGGAGCGTAATTATTCAGCTAACGAGAAGGAATGCCTCGCAATACACTGGGGAATACATAAAAATGCGGATGTACCTAGTAGTACATAGTCATCGCGGACCACCTAGCACTGAAATGGCTCAACTCCATCGAGAGTACATCGGAACGAGTGGCAAGATGGGCATTATCTCTGCAGCAACTCTCATTCGAGGTCAGATATCGAATAGGCAAACTAAACGTCGTAACAGACGCCCTATCGAGGCATTCCACCAAAGAAGCCCATAGAACCGAAAACACAACAACGACCAAAAACAATTCCGGAAAACCCAAGGGCACTGATAACACAGAAATAACCAATAACGAGCACGAATAGACCCAGTACACCAATAAAACAACAACAAACAGGAACGAACATGGAAAGGTCAAGGATATCGATTAAGCTACAACAACCGAAAGCAACAACGGACCAACCAATGGAACCAAACGAGACAACTTATTGGACGAGAAAACGAAACGAATATTATGGAGGACACCAAAGAAAATTACGGACTGGGAAAAAGAAGAAGACGACATATTAGAAACAGCACAAAAACAGGGCAGCGAACCAATACCAGAAGAACTGATGAACGAGAACATGCATAAGCTGGAAAAGAGGTCACCAAAGAAGCGGATGAATTTTAAGACGGTTGTCTAATGAACGCGCTACTTAGTAAAAATCAACCCCATAGGCAAGGTTTTAATCAGTACGGGAAAGGCGTATTCTGGCAAAGGAGGATCTAATCAACAACAACTGCTGAAAATACGAAGTGAACTGAACCACAGAAGAATGGATTTTGTTATAACTTGGTTATTAGGATTGTTGTTTTTAATAATTAAGAATCATTATTATTATTATTGTTATTTTTAATATAAAATCATTATTAATGATTATTAATTAGTATTAACTAAGAATATAACATGCAAAGGGAAATTTAAATAAATACTAACGCGCAGAAACCATAGGAGGGATCACTTTAGCCCTAAAATACGGACACAACGGCGCATCTGGCAACGCCGGAGGAACCAGCTAAACAGCTGGTGAAGATCGAATAGATTGCGGCGATCTGGCAACCCCGAGCCTATAGACAGCTTGTAAAGATCGAATAGATTACGGTGATCTGGCGACCCCGAACCGCAACAGGCCACGTGCCCAACTCCTGATATCCCCTAGCCCAGCGCGGAGTCCCAATCCCAAGCACCAGGAATCCTTATGCCTACGATCCGCAAGCCCAGCGGGGAGTTGCAAGCCGACTCACCGGGAATCATGAAGCCGACGATTCACTACCACGACGGCCACCAGTTCTTCCAAAGCATCTATCAAATACGAGTATAAATAAAGAATGATTTAACTGAATTCAATTCTCTTCTTACTTGTTATTTGGGGAAAATAGGGGCGCAAATCATACATTTCTGTACGAACACCGACCTAGACGAGCGAGGCCGTACAACCCCTAATGAGTGTCGTAAAAACAGGTCCTGGATTTAAGTATTATAGAGTACTATTAGAAATTTTGTAGCAAAAACGCGAATCAAAATGTGCTGTCAGCTTAAAGAAAGGTTTTAAGAATTATGTGAAAAAATAACATGTGCAGGGGAGACTTTAACCTGAAGGGCACTCGATAATAAAAACACATAGGACTCGTTCGGGGTTTTGCACAACGTTCGTCTTGAATGTTTATTTAAAGAAGTTGAAGTTGGTACTGAATACAAAAAGAGCGGATTTGAAGCTCATTGGCGGTTTGGAGAGAGAGGGAGAGAGAACGGCGAGACTGAAGCGTAACGTAGGAGGCTGAATAGAATCTATAGTCTCTAGAGTTCTATGGCGCACAGTAAAAAAGGAAACAAGTTCTAACCACGTAGGAATTTCGGTCTTAGTTGGAATGGATTGCTCCCATAATGAGAGCATCAGTTTTGGGAGCTTCGTGGAGCACAAATAGACCAGGAGACAGTCCCAATTCTCAGTAGACAAGCCGGATATATTTAGAGCTGTAAGGCAATTTTGGAGAGTAGTTTGTATCTCCTTAAGGGCTGCCTAAGATTCATGTGCGACGGACGGACGCTTGTTTTCGAAACGCTCAGTTATGTTTCGCCAGGCTGAGCGGAAACAATCGTTGGTGAGTGGCGAATTGGAAATTAGTTTCACCACTTGGCTTGGCATTTTGAAAGATAAGCTTTCAACAGATGTCAACGCAGAATTGTCTATATATATATATATATATAGACTGCTGTAAAAAGATCTCGGAAAGTCGGCCCGAGAAGATAATCGCCAGAGAAATTTCTGTATCGCACGAAGGAAGCCGATAGCCAGACGGAACGGAGTTTTGGCCCGGAATAGGTTGGACCGGAGCTGCTTTAGCAGAGATCGTTTCGATCTGTTCCATCAGTTGGGCGGAGCACCTTTCATAAATAAAATATGAATAATCGTATTTTGCCTGAAGAGTAGGCAAGGTGTCCGCCAGGCCCTCGAAACCATCTGAAATAAGCTCTGAACAAGCTTCGTTCTCTTTCTCGACCTTATCCCATAGCGCTCGGACTTGGTCAAGATGAACCGCGCACGTATACTAAGATGGACGTGGTTCTGCTGGATTGCAGAATTTGGACTCGAAGTGACTTAGGCGGTCACAGGTCAAAGTAAATTTATTTAAAATAGAAGAAGTCATTCTGAATATATATTACGTAAATTGACCTTATAAATTTAAAATTATTAAAATTTAATATCGAATTATTTGTGTCGAAGTTGAAATTGGATTTTAGGAACCAACTGGAATCGTAATATAGACGAGCAGAATTTGTATTAGTCAATTTTACTGTTATTTGCGGAAGGTTCGACTTTAATGCTATTGTTGGCTCATTTGAGTTTAATTTGAATTTGTTTTGTTCTTTTGAAGTCTAGTGTAAGCTAGTGTAGGGCGAAGGCGGGAGCACAATAAAGCTCTCTCTCGCTCATTGCGAATTCGCCCCGCCTTCGCCAACCGTCGTCAAGCTAGGCTTTAAGTTCTCTTGTATAAAATATAAGAATTGTCGAAAAATTGAAATCAAATCGAGCGCACGTCTTTTCGTTATCGTCTTGCCAAAATAAAATAATTTCTTGCCACAAAGTTTTTTCGGTTTTTATTTCTAAAAAACTATTTAGAAATTTCATGGCGCCCCCGGGTGGACAAGAATTATTTTATATAAAAAAGGCAACAAATTAAAAGTGACAGTGACACAAATTTAAAAGTGACAGTGACACATACAAATAAAAGTGCAATTAAAAAATTATATTTTTTTTCTGTGCATTAAAAAGTATTTGTTATTAAAACAAATAATTGTTGCCCGCGACGCGCTATTTGTTATTAACAATATTCGTGTCGGTCGCGAAATTAATTTCTTCCTGCGCCGAACTCCAGCCATCACCGAGGGATCTCACCAAAGGAAAGTGGCTGTTGGAAGTATATAAATACCGCAATCAGGAGAAAGAGGTATTTGTGCAAAAAATTGAAAGCTCGAGTTGGAGACAATTTAATAATTGTTTATTGTTTTGTGCTGAAAAATTGCACCTCGCTTTCAATTCTTGGCACATACGTATCAATATAGTAGAGCTAGATTTGCATGAAAATTATATTATCATATATTATATTATATTATTATATTATATTATATTATATTATATTTTACATATATATTTTCTTAAAATACATACACACATATCTATATTGAATCGCTTTGGACGCAACATTTACTTGATTTTTGTATTGTATTACTGCAATCACTGTCGCCCCCTCTCCCCCTTCTC
>VNJS01016276.1:0-15062 GCA_008042575.1 Drosophila watanabei
TCCTGGCTGTGGCTGTGGGTGGGCATGGCAACTAGTTAGGCCTTTAAGGCAAAGCATTGACACCAGCGAGGATGCTGCAGTGGGGAGGGGCAGTCGGAGAGGACAAAGCAACAGAGGCTCGGAAAAGGACAAAAACAGCAGGGTAAAAAAAGAGGCCAACGTCTGATGAAGTGTCAAAATGAATGTGATAATAAAACAAATATGAGGGCCTGCCAGAGATCCTGAGTATCGGGCGGCCATTGTAACTGGACACAAAGGCGACTTTTGCCGACTTTTGACTACACCATCCTGAGACGGGACTTTTGTTTTTATTTACTCTTGTTGTCTAACCATCGTACACAAAGAATGTAAGTACCACAAAGAAAATTGCAAGAAAAAAAAAGGGGGGAGGACCTCTATTTGGCCAGAAAAATTCCGCATGAAACTTAAATTAACTCAAAAGTGGCACTAGTTTATAGAGAAAAGTGTACAGATTTTCCTTTTGTGAATTTAAGATCGTTTAAAGTGCTTTAACATTTATTATTTGAAAGTTCTTTTTGACAGAAATGTAATACAGAAAGTCAAAGGCATTGCTGCTATTAGTAATGAATCTTTAAATATTTTCAAGTAATTTCCGAAAATATACGAATTTCGAAGAAATTTACTGCAACTAAACGTTAAAAATGATCTTAAAATCATTACAGATGCAATTTGTTAAAATATTAAAAGTATTTTAACATATTTTAGCACGTAGCTCCTACCTGCATAATTTTCAATTCGAATAAACCATCGAAATTATGCTATAACAAGTTAAATTTTTTATTTGTAAACAAGTAGAAGAGCCAATTCAAAACTATTTATTGCTTTAAAACGAGTTTAATGAGGTTCTCTCCTTAAAAGTTCCCTAACGACTGCCACGTACATATATCAAAAGTCATTAGCTTTCGGTTTTCGTGACTTTTTTCGGCTTCTCGGATAGTCGACTCATCTTCAACTTTGGCCGAGTCCCCATCCTTTGCGCCGCACCCTTGCTTCCACAGGCTGCGGCCATTTCGAAATGCCTTTTCAATGGCTGCACTTCCGTTTCGTTATTTCCCTGTTTTTGTTGTGCTGTTGCTGCTGCTGCTGCTGTTGCTGCTGCTGCTGCTGCCGCAGTTGTTGTTGTTATTGTCCTTCGGCAGGCCGCATAAAATTGCAATTTTATTGCAGTGGAGCATGAAAAAGTAATTGCTATTTCACAAAGCCAAGCCACGCTGTCGGCCAGACGGGAGACGGCAACAGCTGGCGATGGTTTGGCATTCAGCGGCGAAGGGGCCGCGGAGAGACTGCGGGGAACCGCAGTAGAGCAAGCCAATTTAATGTGCAAAATAAAAAGCAGGCAAAATTGGTTAGAAAATGCAGCTGCCTACCGAAACACACGCCGCAACAACAGCAATAATAACGAGAGCAAATTGGCCAACGCTCTCGAGGGGCAACCGAAATATGTTATGACCGAAAAAGTATGCATAGGTCTCTTTAAATCGCTTTTCGGGCCAAATGAATGCCCTTCACGAACTTTATTTGGCCAGCAGTAATCGCTAGTGGTACTCCAAGTACTTCACGAGATGATAATTGCAGAGAAAATTCAATTCAAACTTCAAGTGTTTATAATGCAGTGATTTTAAAAAATATTCGCTTTTGACTAACTTTTATGATCTTTGAAGTTTATTTGCAGGGAAATCGATTCAAAAGACTTTCAATAATATTTATACAAATATAATTTTGTAACAAAACAACTCTCACTTGGTTTGAAATTCACCTTTTTCCTGTGGTACTTACGATGCATTAAGTAGCACAAATAGGTAGAGCTTAGAGTAAACATTTTTTGACTAGTAAAAACTGTAGGAAAAAGCAGAACTGTCGCAGTGCTAAAACACTTAGGCTCACACAACCTATACAGAAAGGGTGAGAGAGCGCTTCGCGAAAGGGACCAAAGTGATGAATCTTAATGGCTGTCTGCTCGGAACCGCGGGTCCTGAGAGCACGGATAGCGGAGGAGTAAAGGGAAAACAAGGAAACAAGAGCAGGCATTTTAATAGCGCCAAGGTGACGCTTAACCATTCAAAGCTTAATTTATGCAATAAAAATTCCAACGCTAACGCGCCCCTCCGAGGCGCCTCGTCCTCCATCCCCAACACACACACACAGAGATTCAGTTGCCTCTAATTGGATGGGGCTTGGGGCTGGGCAAACATTTAATTGCTTATGACTTCTTGTTTCCTTTTTCCCTTTTCGGGCCAGAAACGGGGAGGCTGAAGTAACCTGAGACGGCAGGCTTAAAAATGGAAACAAATCGATAGACAGCTATCGACAAACAGGAACTAGGGATGGGAGGAAGCACTTGAAAAGCAAAGATAGTAACTCCAAAACGAGGTATTGGTTTTATTCAGAGAACTCCCTTACACAATATTTACCAGTTTTATACTATATTATATATATAGTATATATTATATATATAGTATATAGTTTTCATTTAGCAGCTGGTAAGAATTATTCTCAGTGCTTCGGATTCTGTCATTTCAGGGGACACTCTGACAAGGCGATCAATCAAAATGCCTTGTGTCCACTATTGAAAATTATGAATGCCATCACATTTGATGATTGATTTTAGTCCAGCCCACATTTCAGAGCGCTCTTCCCCTTCCTCAATAGTCAGCTACTCGAGCAGGTCAGATCCTTTGTAAAACACTCCTTGGAGTGGTGATGGGCCGGGGATTATTTGTGTTTGGCTGATGGGCCCATCATCTGTCTCAGCCCCATGTGTGCGAGCATCTGGGCCTGGATGAGTTTCATAATGCAAATGGCAGGCATGACATTGTGTTTTTCTTTCTTGTAGAAGCCTTTAGCTAATGATGGAAGGATTCCTGTGACATTTATCGAATTTCAAGCGACAGGCTTCTGTATGCAAGTGTGGATACTTAGGGCCCAGTTGAGTTGACATTTTTTCTTCAAAATTCCGGAATAACACTGTGGGATAGGCCAGGAGCTTAAACTTTAAAGTATAGTGCCATATAGGATCGAAACTATAATAATAATATACATTTTTTCTATATTTTTCTTTCATTTTCATTAAAAAAATCATTTTAAAGTCATTTATTTAGCTGTCAAATATAATTCCTTTCCATTTGAGTAAAATATGAAGAGCTTTCTTTCATGACAAAAATCAGAAAAACTTAAGAACGGGAATTCTTAAAGTCTTGATGCCTGCCAAAAGCCTTTCCGTGGCAATAAATGTCATACTTACAAAAGATGACTACGGACAAGTGGAACGGGCACTTGGCTGGGCAACGGGGCGTATGAACGATGTCATAGGGCAAGTGCAGACTCGGCACAATCATGAATTTAGTGGCAGTACGAGCAGTGTTGTCTTCTCTCTGGACATATAGTATCTATATTTTAGTTTTGTAGAATTTAGCAGAATACGTTGGCTATGTATACACTATCGTAAAATCTTTTTGTCTACTTAACCTTAACTTTTTATTTACTTCTTAGTAGAATTTTAACTAAAGTATATTATTTTAAATAACCAAATACTTTTCTGTCTAAATTAATATTGCTAACTGAACATATTTTAAATACATCTCATGTTATATATTCTCATGTTTTGTCCTGTTTTTAAGCCCCCCTGTTGGCAGCACTGAAGAGCTGTAACAGTAACACACAGACCCGGAGTCGCATCCGCAGTAAGCAACGCTGGCAACGTAGTGCAAAGTTTAAATCTGATTAGTGATGGCAGCTGGGCGTACAGGAGGGGCGGGCAACAATATGGCCACGGCGGAAACGGAAGTGCTGCCATAAAATCATAAACATGCACACGCATGTGGACAGGCGGCAATTGTTGTCGAAACTGCTGCTGCTGCTGCTGCTGCCGTCGGTGTTGCATGAAACATGAACCCAAAGCCAAAGCGACAGACAGCCGAGGGAGGAGGGGCGAGTGAACGACTTCGACTGCAAACACAAAGACATTGGCCCAACGTATGCCAACGCTCGAATTTATGATCACGTAAGAACAGTGGTCTCAGAATATTGCTACATTTGTTTGATTATACTTACTAACTAAGAATGACTAACTTTTAAGATTTTATTCAAGGTGGAAATCGTTTGAATAGTGTGTGCAGTGAATCTAGAGTTTACTTTTAGCTACAATGTCCAAGTCTTGGTATATGAATGATCTGTGTCTGATTTAGAAAAATCTTGATATATGAGCTATCTGTATTTTTATGACCTTCCCAACTATTACTTAACTCCAAGCTAAGTGTTAACTCACACCTTGAACTTTCGTTAACTGTCAGTTTATATGTCGGACAAATATTAGTTTTAAGACAACTTCTAACAAATTCTAAAGCATATCTTCCAAAGGCAACCAAGAAAGGGGATTCAGTTTAAAGTAATACTTCAAGCTAATAGACTTAATTTATATAAGAGTACCCCAGTGCACTGGTCCCACTGTTCAAAGTGTGTACTTATTTACGCGTCCATAGCCTGGCACGCCATCAGCGACACGCGACTTGGCCTGCGCCAACCTGAAACATTGGCAACACTTTGAATTCCGGGCTCCTGGTTGTGCCTCATATGGGCAGCCATTAATAACCCCAATATGTGTAAGTGGCAGAGGAGGAGCCCCTGCCCCACGGCGTCTTCAGGTGGCTTTTTCTGACTGCTAATAGAATGGCTGGCATTTGAGCTGCTGGCCAAAGTTGGTCCTTGTCTCGTTGAAAATATTGTTGCCGTGACAAAGAATTTTTAAGCTTTTAGTGCAGCACAGAGAGCACAGAGACGGGAGGCGGGGAAAAAAAATACCATTAAAAAGATTTTCCGAGCAAAAGGGCCTTGCCGCAACCACTTGCATGGAGGCAGCAACAAGAGATGGGAAATTGTTGTGCAGCAAATGCTTGTGAAAGTATTTATGGCATTGCAACTTTTCCCAGCAGCAACGGCCACACATTGTTCGACATGACTTTGCTTAGTTTTGGAAAATAGTTTTTGTGCCGGCAAATTTGGGTCAACAAGGGCTGGGAATTTGATTAAATTAACCAGTGGCCTGGCCAGGAGGCGTCTCCGGTCATACGAAGATGCAGTATTGGAAAAAGCCATTTCGTTCTCAACAATGTTAATTAGAGGGCTAGGGCCTGTCTCTCACTAGACTCCACTCGACTATATCTGATCCAACGACGTTTATGCCCTTACGACCTTTCAAGCATCTCCCCTGCCTAAGCCACGAACAAGGACTAAGGACTCGTGAAGTGGGGGCGACGCAAAAGGAAAGAAAGAAAATAACCTTAGGCGCAGACGCCTTCAAGTGGCAAGGCCTGGTCTGTGCTGAAGCTGAAGCTGAGGCTGGGGCTGTTGCCGCCTCACTTTGCTGTCGTAAACGTCACAACTAACAAACAACAATGACATCAGCCTGGGCGGCAGTGTTTCCCATTGCCGAGTGGCTTTCTGTGTCAAAGTGACAATATGTTGCTCTTGCCGGTGTGCATTATGGCGCTGCTGCGATGCGGCAACTGTTGCGTGCAAGTGTCGTTGCGACGGCACTCAAGGGCCGCCACTCGAGATAAACTGAGAGGGAGCAAGGGGTCTACTTTAGTGGCACTCACCTTTAGCAGATAAATTCAAATATATCAATAAAAATATCCATGAGTGTTTACTAAGTCCGTTAATTATTTGCGTGCTGCCGCTCCTCGCGCTGCCGCTGCCTTGAGTGCCTCTACTCCTCCTGGCCAAGTGGCAAACGAAGGCGGTGGTGCTCAAAACGCTCCCTCTGAGTCGCCGCAGGGCCAGCAGGGCAACCTGCAGCACGTGCAGCACCTGCAACACCTGCAGCAGGCGAGGCGATGGGTCGTGCTTCGATCTCAGATTGCTGGTGCTGTCATCACTGGTGCGACATTGCATGTAGGTGGCTGTGGGATGCAGATTGCTGCTGCTGCTGTTGCTGTTGCTATTGCTAGTGGTTGCTGATGCGGCTGCCTCGCTTGGTGTGGCTGGTTTTCTTTTGCGTCGTCGTCGCAATCTGTTTCGCTTGCGTGCACACAGTCTTATGTTTGTTGGTTTTTGAGTTGCTGCAACTGCAACTGATGCTGCTGTCTGCGGCGACAACATGTTGCTGCTGCTGCTGCTGTCTAGCTGATGCTGTCGCTGGTCATTGCTGCGCGAGTGGCAGGCTACATGCTGGTCAGTCGCTGGCGGCCCCTGTGCCTGGTGTGCTCTGTTGTCCTGGTGTTTTGTACTTAAGCTCCTTGGTTTCAGTTGTCTAAGTGGCTGGTTGCTCCTCCTGCTGTCGCTGCTGTCTCTGCTGTCGCTTTTGGTGCTGCTGCTGCAGGTGCTGCTGCTGCTGCTACCGTTAGCTAATCTTACTGGCAGCCACAGCTCATCATCGTCAACTTCAGTCAGTTTCAGTTGTGCATTTTTCATAGTCTATTTCGGTGTTTGTTGTTGCCAGCGGATATGTTCTCTGCCTTCTACTAGATTATAATAATTTATGTTCGTTTCGGGTTCGGGTTCGGGCTTGAGCTTCGGTTCTTCGGTGCCTTATCCAGCAGCTGCAGTTTACATTGTCCTCCTGGGGATGGGGTGTAATTCCCTTTTGTTGTGTCCACCTGGGATGCCCTTAATACTCCCTAATCTTATGAAATTTTCGCCGCCTTTCAACGTTTTCGTTTTATATTAATATGGCAAGTATATGTTTTATTGTTTGCAACATTATTATGCTTTTCTTTTGTCTTCTTGTTTTCTTTACAACCCGAAGAGCGTGTTTCTATTCTGTTTATGCGGTTTCTTACAATAAAAGTTTACACTTCAGCTTCCCCTGCTCGTTCTTGTGCTTCTTTCATGAATTTCCTTTGGCAAAAACGGCAGCTTTTGCTCCTCTATTGTATGCTTTCCCTCAGAAAGTTTCTCTAAATACAAATTCTTAATTTGCCTTACAGTTCCTGTTTGCTTCTCTCCTTCTGTTCGTCCTTGGTCTCCGATTTTGTAAAGTTCTCCCTCCAGTAGTTGCTCTATTATTACTCTATATCTTCGTATGGATTTGTATAAACGCGGAGCTATTCAATTGTTAGATCTCACTATGCAATCAATTGCAGTTGTATATGGCAGTGCTTTGTAGCATTATGTTTCTATTGATGAACTCGTCGCTTCCCAAGTGTTGTGCTCAAAAGAGTAGGCTGCAAAGAGAGATAAATAATTGTAATTAGAATCAAATTAAATGTTTTTGTTTCTAATTTAGGTGTTTGAGTATACATCTTATATCTGCTGTTTATTTGAGTATATTGTTCGGTTCTAAATCTCCATCAGCAGCTCAATCTCAAGTGACATTATCGTTTGGTTTTGACCTTTCGTTTGTAATTAACCCTGCGGCATTTGCCATTTCAATTTATCTGGATCCAGAGACATCGGTCCCTCAGTCTCCTTGCCTTTTGCATTGGGCCCCAGGCAGTCATCAGGAGCAATTCGATTCGACGTTTGCGAAACTGCAGCTGACCACAAAGGCAGATGGGATATGTGAACGGCAGGACATTCAATCGGAGCGAGGACAGTCCCCCGAGCAGTGGCCCCAGTTTGAGTTTCAATTACTCAAACTAATTAGTTTTGCTTAAACAATAGACAGAAGGTCCACTGCATGCTAATCACTCTTCGGAATTCGTGCAGCTGCCGGCCTAACCAGGATGTGGTTGCAGCTCCTCAAACTCAAACTCAAACTGAAACTCAGGCCCAAACTCCAGGCCACAATGGCCGAGAGGCCTACTTAATGCCAGCATCGAGTCCTGGGCCGCAGTGATTCCATCGCCCCCGCCGGAGTCCTGGCGAGCCGCAGAGACCGCCTCAATAAATAATGCGTATGCAAAACAATAAGCACACAAGCGACCAAGGATCCGGGCAAGTGGCCGAGCAGGAATTGAAGCAGCTGCAGGATGCAAAATGCAAATGCCGCATCGGGAGCCCTCAGCTGAACTTACCCCTGACTTTGATGGACGTGTGCGGTGCATTTAAGGCAGGACTCCGGCAGATCAGACCAGGATTCGCCAGAGCCCGGCATGGGGCTTATGCATATTCATGTCGCAAGTTGTTGCCCCCTGAACCGTTTTGCCTCCGAAAGTTTTGCATAAGGAAAGGACAATCAAACTGGGAGCACGCAATTACTTTGCCAGAGACCTCGGGCACAAATGGAGTGAATGTCAATTGGATTTTTTCCCTTCAAACGGCGACAGTTTTTTTTGACTGCTTTAGAATCTCTTGGCTGCCAGAGGGGGAAACAATAAATGCATAGAATAGGAATGTCAACAAAGAGTCCTGCATCCTCTTAGCCTGGCTCTGTCCCAGCTTCCTTGCCTCTCTCACTCATTCGAAGTTGTCAGAGGAATTTAAAAAATTTGAATTGAAAGAAATAGAAGTTCTTTCCGCCCGTCAAGAAGTCAACAAACTTTTAGCTCTGAAATTCAAGAGAAAGACTTGCCTTCTATCTAAAACAAGAACTTTATAATATTATAAAGCGTCTTCAATTTCCTAAAAAAGAAGAAATAAGTAAAACGCCCACCCCAGAGTCCTTGCTGGCGGGCCACAAAAATAGTTGGCTGCCCAAAAGTGAGCGCTGCACAAAATCTCCTTTCAAAAATATTCCGCGGGGAACTGAAAATACAGAATTTGAGCTGCAATTGAACCTGTCGCTTCCGGAGGCAGGAAGGAGACGACCAAATGGTGTCCATAAAGCGATGACGTTCAGGAGCAGGACCAGGACCAGGGACAGCTGCCGGCGGGCGTCTGCCTTGCAACAGTTGGCGGCAGCCAGCAGAGGTGACATTTTATGGGTCACTTGGCTTGGGCGCGACAACAACGACGCCACTCAAATATTTAGTCGGAGCCCCGGAAAGCGCGAGGCACTTTATTTCTTGGCCACCTGCCCAGTGGCAAATATTGCGCATACGCCGCGTGGCCAAACTGCATAGGTATCGCCTTTATTGCAAGCCACAAGAGCCGTGAAATATTCGAGGAGCTGCTCCTGCGGTTCGCCTAATCAGCCGAAGTGGCAGAGCGCCATTTTCTCGCCCATATTGATGTATGAAATTTTGTACAATTTATGCGATGGCCGTCGCATAAAATGAACGACCAGCTCAGGACACGAGTCCTGGCAAATGGAGGGGAAGCGAGTGGAAGGGGAATCAGGCAAAATGGCAACTGTTTGCGTCGCATTGCAGATGAAACCATTTTTTCGGACTCGAGAGACTTTTCCGGCCAGTTTTTCCGTTTGGCGCGTGAGCAAATTAATTTTCAGCGCACAGAGCAAAAAATGGGTTTTGCATGGGCCCGGCCGAGTCCGGCTAGAGATGGAAATGGGCGAAATGCATGGTGTAAATGATAGCCAACCCTTGGTGCGGTGGCCACCCGCCACTCGCCCCTCTGGCTCAATGAATTATGAATTCGCTTCGCCAGAGAAATTGTTTTTTTTTTTTCTCGTGCTCCGGCCAGTTTTTATTTTGCGGCTGGGAAAAAGAATTATGTGCCGAAATGTTCTTAGCCATGTTCCAGCCAGGACTCTCCTCCGATGCCGGCCGATGCCTTGTTGTGTTAGAGCCGGCGAGCTCTGACGACAGTTTTCGCACTGCTGGAAAATTAATATTTGTACAAGTGGATTTCCAGCTGTATTTATCTGTTTTTCCTTTTTCGGGCTGCCAGCTAACCGCGAAAAGTTGATGACAAACTGCGCGAATTTTCGTAGGGACGGGAGGGGAGAGTGTTCTCAAGTTGTTTCTTTAGCATGTGACGGGAATTTAGTGTCCATTTTACCCGAGGAGCCCGAGGAGCGATTGCCAAGTTTTCATATTTATTCTTTCCTTCAGGATTTTCCCGAGCCAAGGAAAATTTTAGTTTATTGTATTTTGCATTTAAGAAGATGTAAGACGTTAAAGCTCAAAGATTACATTCGTTTTCAAAGAATGGGAATGTATTTAGGCAAGCTAGTTTAAGCAAAGACCTTGTAAAAGCAAGATGCATAGCGCCCATAAATTGTACAAGTAATTTTTATAGAGATCTGTATGATGTCACTCAACAAACCCTATTCATCTTAGTCAGTCCAAAGTGACTCAATATATTTAACTCCTAAAAATAAAACATTAAATGATGAAAATCCAAAAACTTTATAAATTTAGAACCTACACACACACACATACCCATTAAAGCCAACACAGAGCTACATCAGTGTGTGAATTTATTATTTATGCGAATGCTACGGATGATTTATGTTCGGTTATATTTGTCGACAGGCGACACATTGAAAGCGACAGAAAGACACCGACTACATGTGTTTGGTTAAAAGTGTTTGCCCGTTTTTAAATACAAATATACAAATATGCAAACAACAATGGCCGTAAAAGCGGCGGCAATGCCACGAACATATCCAACAAACAAACGAACAAACAAACAGCCCAGCCCAGCCCAGACAGGCAGCCCATCGACATCGACGACCAGAAATATTCACGAGCTTGTCGGGAGCTACAGCGGCATGTGTAAAGGACCCCAGCCACGCCCAGTCGGAGCCTGTCCGCCCCGAATGTAAAATATTTCCTCCGCCCGCCGCTCAGAAAATAATTTATATGCACTTACTCGTACATTCCGAGGCGAAGCCGGAGCGGAGATGCCATTATCACAGCAGCTGGAAAACACAAAGTTCAATAGACTCGGACTTGGGCCAGAAGGACTATCGATGCAATTCATCACTTTAAGTTTTCCCTCGTTTAGGGGGAAATTGAATCGGAATCGTACAAGGTAGGGGAAGATGCAGGAAGAAGCCTGGAATATCCTGTGGAGAACGCTCTCACAATGATAAAGCAACTGCTATTATTTATCATAGTAAATAATGTTGCAGACTCACTATTCTATACATTTTGCATTGCAAACTATCTTTTGTTTCGGTTCCTAGCACACCATCCACTCCATCAAATAGATAACACCGAAGAAAGCCCATCCTGGAGCCCATATGCTTACAACCCATTGAGCAAATCCTTTCGGTTTCGGTTTCGGTTTCTGCAAGAACCCAAAGCAAAAGCATAAACTATGCAATTTCATCGTCTGCTTATGAGCAAAAAATATAGCTAATTTAATGGGCCAGACCATATGAACCCGACCCCAAAGACACCACGCATTACGAACCCTTTCAACGCACCAACGCATCTCGGGCGAAACTAAAAATCATAAAAAGCAAACTCTGCCGAGCCACAGGACTCGGAGGGCAGGGCAGGGAAAGGCGAACGAAATATCATAAAGTAAGCGATTTTTTAACAATAAAATAAAGGAAGAGAGCAACAAAAGGTGCGGCTCCGCCCAGTCCCCATTCCCCCAGTGGGGGCTGCGTTAACAACGGCACAGCTTGGCATTTAACATGGCCCATAAGACCAAATATAGAATGTCCAGGACCAAAAATAAATTACATGCCCATTATGGCCAACAGTCCGATTTTCGTAGATACACACTGGCCCCATGAACGCCATTTTTCCATCCCCTTTCGTCCGGCTCACACTTGGCCGGAACGTGATTTACCAAATTAGTGTTGCTGCAGGTCTGAATGGTCCGAAATCACATAAAATATGACTAAAACAATCCTTAATAGCCGATACAATGGCAGAAGGAGGAACAGGAGTATTTTACCCCCTTTTTAATGCGTTTGTTTTAGGAAAAGTATGGAAGGATATCACTAGAGATGTGCCTAGATTTTGGAACTATCTGTATTCCTTAGGTTTTAAAGTAAAAGTCATCAATGTCTATTTATTTATTTGTCTATACAACTATATAAATTTATACCAAAAATATTAATATAAAGTTAAGGGACATTTGTATAAGATTTTTATTTTTCAAGTCCAGTGAAAATGTGTGCCAAAAATTAATTTAAGTTAAAGTATCACTAAACCGTGTAATATTCTTTTTAAATATAGAAATAAAATATTTAACCAACAATATTATTATCTTCATAAAGAATAAATTCCGCAAATGTAATTAATATTCTTTAATTCTCATACTATTTTTTAACCATGCATATAATCATATTTCCAATAAATATTCCAACCAAACAAAATGAACAATGAACTTTAACTACAATAAATAAGCACACACACACTCGCTCACCTCACTCACACACACACACGCACAAGCCTCGCATGTACACATTATTACACATCGTTCAGGATAAATTCCAGTGAGCTGCATCAATAAATAAGAATCGTTTTCGGGGCGATTAACTTGGTAAGCGCGGTGACTGTGGAGCAATGGGGGGTGGCGGGGGGCCCGGCCAATCCAATATATGTATGTTTGTATATATGGGATTAACCCTAAATGTGCTATGGCAATTATTGCCAAGCGGATGACGCCGACTGCGACGCCGACTGCAGCTCCGGCATGCCAACTTAATTTTTAGCGTAGACGGCAGCAACTTGACCCATATTTCCATTGAGCTGGCACCGCTCACCGACACACTCTCAGCGCCACTCGAAGCACACACACACACACACACTCGCCGGATCCCCTTCCAGCCCTCGCCAATACCCCAATACTCCCCCTCCCCGAAACCAAGCGGCCAACGGTTCCTATCCCACTGCACATTAGCGTACTGAAAACTGAAATTTTGTCGTCGAAGCGGCAAATGAGCTGGAAGCTGGTGGCGAGGTGGGGTGGTGCTTGCGGAGAGGGGGAGTGTTGGTGGTGAATGCTGCTAAATAAATATATATATATGTATATACATATATATGTACACATAAATCTATATAAATCTGTATGTACACGGAGGTACGAACGCAAAAGCGAAAACCGAACTGCGGGCAGTGGCGGTGGCTGAGTGAGTGTGGGAGGGGCTGGTAGGGGGGCCAAAGATGCTGCTTTGCGACGGCGCAAAAATAAATTAAGTAAAAATTAATGTCACAACAGAACAGGAACGGCAATGGCAACGGCAACGGCAACATTGGAGCCCCAGCGTTGCCTTGGCTTTTTTAAATGAATTTTATTAGGCAGATGAGCTGGCTGCTGGCTTTCTTTCCCTTCTTCACCACTTTCCAAGCAGCGCCGGTGCCTCCTAGCCCCTTGCCATCCCCTCGTGCGTCCCGTGCCCCTGTCCCACTTTTCCACGCATAAACAAACACTTAAAGAGCGTATACAGGGTGCCTCGATTGCAAAATCAAATTAAGCGTTGCTGTTCTATTCTGCTCCATGGAACCCCCACTGCTCACCGCCCAACGCCCACACTGCGAAGAGAGCCTCGCTCTCTCTTCGGCCTGGCTCTCTCACTCTCGGAGTGGAGAGTGAAGAGTGAAGCGTGGAGAAAGTGCGTGCGTGAAAGCTCGTTTTTGCTAAAATTTTAGCCCTGGATGCTGCTGGAAGTTCCACCTCCGTGGGCCCTCCCGAATGTTGTTGCCGTCTTTCGGGCACGCATAGACATTTTAATGTCAGACCCGTGCTGGCAGAAAAAATAGGAAAAATCGACAGATATTTGTATATATACAATGCCAGGGAGTGGGGACACGGAGCCCAAGGAGACAGAGAAAGCCGAGCACAACTGCACGCAATTTCGTTACGATTTCCTTGCCACTGCTGTGGCAGTTGTGTGCGGCAAAATGCATTAAGATAGAATGCCACAGATAGCGCCTGAATATTGCATGTTATTAATGCTGGTAATGCAATAATGTCTGCCTGTCGGCATTCCGAATGCGGAAGAAGGCAGAGGAGGAGCAGGAGCAGGACCAGGACATCCAACTTCAATTTGTGGCAATTGTAAGTACACTTTGTTGATTGGCTGACAAAGGATTTTAATATGCCTTGACTGCTGGTATTTCGACGGAGAAATAGAAATACTAAACAGAAGGTTTGTTTTTGGAATAAATAAATATTAAATAGTTTGATCAATAGATAAATATTTTCATTTAACTAAGGGAACTCTTTTTAGAAATAATTTAAGAAATGTTCAAAATTGTATAATGCTGTAGCATTAGCTATAAGGATATTGATTACATTTCGTATCCTAAGACGATAAAGATTTTTCAGATTTACAACCTTGTGGAAGAATTTAAATTATGAATTTTTGGAATTTTGTAGCTCTTTCAAAAACTTGTTTACTTCTTAATAGATTTTTATACTACCTTCCAGTAAAACAGTTTTTATAATGATTTATTTCTCCTGAAATCCTACAATACGAATTATAAGTACTAATCATCAAAAAAACCATTTAGGGAAATCATAATCCCACGTTTAAGGAACCCGTAACTTTGAATTTTAAAACTGAAAGGATCATATATTCATAGTCAAAAAATTTCTTCTCTCTGAAACATAACATAATCCAAACTCAAGTTCAATGAAAGTATAATGTTAATATTACATTATTATAGTTTTGGTTAATGAAATACTGAAATATACTGTTTGTATAGTTTCTTAAAAGCATATATCCTGATTTTTAACCGTTTTCTTTATATATAATAGTAAACTCTTTGTTTAAACAAATATACGCAAATACACAAGATGTACATTCAGATAATATACCAACTTTGGCACAGACTTTCCTTTTCCGCCTCCGCATCCCATTCAACCCTGTAAAGTTCTATGAACCAGACCATCTTTGCATTTTTAATTTTGTCCTTCGAAAGTGTCTATGATTTAAGGATATTCCCTCACTCTGACCCCCCTGACAGGCCATTAACAGTGATTAGTAATGCGGCGCTTAAGGATATGCAGCTGTACTGGCTGCACCGGGCAGTAAGTAAGTGATACTAATACCTGCGGTGCTGCTCCTTGCTCCTGGCTCCTCGCTCCTTGCTCCTTGATGATTATCATCTGCAGGCAGATTGCGTGCTGTGGCCCATCGCTGGCCGCGAGGTAATTGACCAACATTTTCAATTAATTTTTGCCCCAATAAGCAGCCAGGCTACGAGGGATCTGCGACGTCGCCTAACCACCTATTTGGCAGCCGCTTCGCAGGAAGCATTTACATGGCCCCAGAATCAGAAACTTCGCACCGCAGTTGAGTTATTCGCAGCGCAGCTGTTGGCCAAGTAAGCCCATTCCGCCCAGAAGGCGGC
>VNJS01016277.1:0-29352 GCA_008042575.1 Drosophila watanabei
AAAGATTATATTTGAATATATTTTTATAACGACTTTTTCAAACATTTTATGTGATTCGATAGCTTGTCCCTGACAAGTTCCCCCCCAACTGCGCTGGCTACCAACAAAAGATCACTAATCAGACGCAGGAGCAAATTCTAACTTAAATTTGTGTGTTTCTTGGATTGGTTTAATGTCTTTAAAAAAATATAAGTTATTGCACTTTACATTTACATTTTAAATCAACCATTAAATTTTGCAATAATTCTGGAATTTTCTAAACATTTGGTAAGTTCATTTTAAAATTTGATATTAAATAACGCCGTGTTTAAATAAAAAAATAAAGCTTTAAAATATTTATTAAAGGTTGATTAGTTTTGTTCATTCACTTCAAATTTGAGAAAAAGTGTTTTTTTTTTAATCACTTTTATAAAAAATGTTGTGACAAATTAATTTTTTTATATTTTTCATTTATTTTACTACCTGCCATAGCACTTGAAATACATTTTAAAATACATTCCCATTTTTTTTCATTTTGTATTACCGAGATTGGTTTAATCGCGATAGTCAGCGGACCACTTTTTATTGAGTGTATTTGAAAGCGCAGTAACTTCGTAAATTTTAAAACTTTTCAGTTAAAACAAATTTGTAAATGTACACAAATAAACAATGAATATACGATAAAAAATTCAAAATCCTGTCTTTTAGTGGAGCGGAGATACGAATTTTTGAATTACAGTTTAAAAAACGGCTTAAACTTCAACATGATCCTTACCAGAGATATGCTACCGGAAGTTAACAGACTGACTTTGCAAATGCACTTATCAGTAACAGAGTTTTGCATGTAAAATTAACAGAACGAGGTAACATAATGTTGTCGGAGTTTTGGAGAAGATGTTAGGAAAAGGAACAACTTAACATACTGTTGTCAGAGTTTTGGAGAAGATGTTAGGAAAAGGAACAACTTAACATACTGTTGTCGGAGTTTTGGAGAAGCAGGGTGGAAAAAGGAATCCGAAGGGGATCTCTCTCTCGAGCACGAGAGAGCGAGAGCGCCGATCCTGTGATGCCAGGGGCATCAACGCCCGCTAGTTTAGCTATTTTCCCACTAGATCTAGCGATTTTTAACTTTAAGGAAATGCTGTTTCCGGAGCGAATATGGCGTAATTTCACCTTAAATGAAGTTAGAAAATTATAAAAAAATAGACTCTTGGTAATAGCTTGTTTTTCAGCCTTTCTTTTTCATATTTGACTTATCTTAGCTTATTTTTATCCAGAATCTAGCTTGTACGGGTGGTTATAACCTGACAACACTGCCGTAAATGCATCGATGTTTTTAAAAAATAGGGAAACATCGATATTGGACTATCGATGTTGCTTACAAATCATCGGCCAAGCACGTCCGGGTCGTTTTCGTTTTGGCTAGAGGTGGCAATACATTCGATAACAAATTGACTCACTATCGTTTCAACACTTAAAGTTGCAGTTTTAATACAACAAAATACCGAAATACTAGTATTAAATCGATGGAAAATACTTTGCATCGATCAATCGAAATCAAATAATCGAGATTTAAAATTTAACTTTGTGGGCCTTCATGTTCGTGAATTGCAATGCTCAACCACCAAATACTGTGTGGCAGGTTCTTAATTTGAATTTTATTTTCATAAATAATAGTGGAATTGGTGTTGGATATATTACAATTACCAAAAACGTATGGGATTTTCTTTTTAATACATTATTTCGGAAGAAACTGTACCGCAGCACGGCACTGCTTCTGCAACACCTTTTTATATAAAAACGTTTTGGCGAGCACTACAAAGCCTTTCTGTGTTTTGCTTCCACAAATCCACAAACCCAAATCCATCCAATTCCACAAACAATATAAATAATTTGTAATTAATATTGTGGCAAACATTTTCTTGCAAAAAATAAATATTTAAATAAGCGCGCCATAAACACTAAAAAATACTGCAACCAGCACATCGATACCTGTGCGAAGCGTTGCCACATCTCTCACACTTGTTGCTGTATCGACGCACACACTCACGCAGACTCACTCACACAACCGCGGGCCATTACGTCAATATGGCAAACAATCTGTCAAACGCGCAATTACAACAACAACAGTTGACAGTTGGTCAATCAGGACTTTGCTTTTGGTGGATTTTCGAGAGCACTAAACACGGACACGGACGAAGGAAGGCGTCAGCTGGCGAGGACTTGAAGCGGTGCCCCACTAAACGCCGAGGAAGATCCCGGGGAAAATGCTGCCGCAGCCGCCGCCCCACGGACTGAAGGTGATGTCGGGGGCAGAGGAGAACCGCCACTACTTGCGCGCCTTCATCCAGACGTACCGGGATCTGCCCGTGCTCTGGGACACCTCGCTGCGCGACTACACCAACCGGGAGAAGCGGGCGGAGGCATACCTGCGCCTGGTGCCCATCTACCACTATCTGAAGCGGGACGCCACCGTCGAGGATGTGAAGAAGAAGATCAACACGCTGCGCACAAACTACCGCAAGGAGCTCAAGGTGGTGGAGAGCGCGATGCGGGCGGGGAGCCTGCACAGTCCGCGGTGCTGGACGTTCCAGGAGCTGGACTTTCTGCGCAACTCGGAGAAGTTCCTGGCCGTGAATCCCGCCTTCAAGAACGAGCCCTCCTTCGCCTTCAGCGAGGGCAGCAACTGCACCACGGCCTTTCTGGAGGGCACGGCACCCAATTCCCTGCATTATCCAGCCGCTCGGGCCGGTGGGCAAACGCCCAACATCTCGGAGATGTTCCACAAGTCCTTCGGGCCGCCACCACCGCCTCCGCCGACAGTGAATCATGGCGAGTATGTGAGCACCAACAAGCGAGCCAGACAAACGCCACCTTGTCCAGCGACAGGGACCGGTGGCACCACTTCTCACAACACGGACGAGCTCCTGAACATAGCGTGCGAGTATCTGGCCGGAACCTATCCCGAGGAGGAGTCCATTGCCCGCACCTGGACGCACAAGCTGAAGCGACTGCCGCGCGAACAGCGCCTGCTGGCCGAGCGCTTCATCAACGAGATCCTGTTCGAGGCCGAGTCCAACAACCTGCACCGCGGCTCCGTGCAAATCAACAACAGCTTCGAGCCCTACGTGCGATACGAAGAGCCAGCCAGTGGGCCCGAGGAGCAGGACAAGTCCCAGAGCCCCAGCGTGCACACGTCCAGCGAATCCAAACCGAATGTGGGCGGGGCAGGAGCAGGGCCTGGAGCCGTTGGTAACCCCACCACGTCCAATGCAAACACGGGCATCAGGGAGTTCTAAATTAAGTTAAGTTATTTACTAAGTGTTATTAAGTTTTATTGGCCGAAAGGGACCTCGACATGGCATCCGACAGTCTAACAAGGAGAATCAACAAATAAATAAGAACCTGTAAATACGATCGAGATGTGGCGTGCGCATCAGTCCAGGCGCTGGTAGTCCATCAGGTTGCGGGTGAACCAGACGTAGGGCGAGACGCCGGCCAGAAAGAGGCAGGCGCCGATCACAGGACGGTGCAGGATCCAGGCCACCGCCGCAATGGTGAGGCCCAGCGAGAAGGCGATGAGCAAGTTGCCAGTCACCGGGAACTGCGGATCCGGCGCCAAAGAGATCAGCAGCGGAACATTGAGAACTGGAAGTGGGAATTAAATTCAACAAATAAGGAAGCCGCTTTCCACAATCAATGCTTCCTTGTAACTCACAGAGCAGACGAAGAATTTTGGAGTTGCAGGTGACGCCAAAGAAGATGAGCAGCCAACCGACGAAGCGCCACCACCAGGTGTGCAGCACCTGGGCGCGCGCCTCCAACCGGAATACCTCCTGAACACTCAGTCCGCCCGGATAGACGAGCAGCACGGGAACACCGCGTGAGGTTACGTATGGCTCCAGCCTGTTACCGGTCAGCTTGCCCACCACGCTATACGTCTCGCCCTCCATGCCGGCAAAGCTGAAGAGGAGGCGCAGGTCGCCGACCTCCGGATTGAACACGTCGTTGGTGTGGTAGTAGATGCCCAGGTGTAGCTTGACGCTACTGTCCTCCGGCCGGATATCGGAGGTTAGCTCCTGGTAGTTGCCGAACTTGTCCTTTACCTCCGCTCCCAGCTCGTAGCGGCCAATGTAGACGGCGTCAGCCACCTGGACGTGGCTCTCGATGGGAAAATGGGTGGGATTGGTGTGGCCATAGCGGTTGTAGAAGTTCCTCGAGTCCACAATCTTGTCCCGCCACTCCCGTGTGTAGTAGTAGGTCCGGGAGTCCGACTGCGTTGAGCCCATGCTCTCGCCGTAATTGTTCTCGCTGCGGGGAGGAAATGGAATACCAGGATTAGGGGATTGTATATTTTGCTTATTTAAACCTTTTTGGAACGTAATTGAAGCCTACGGATTATTTTTTAAATAAAGCCTTAAAAAATAGTAATTGCTTTTTTAAAGCGTGTTAAAATTCTAAGAATTCCCAAGAAATATATACATATTTTTTTTAATAATTTTGTATCATGAGCAACAATGCGCTAGTCATTGGGTTATTTTTAAGAAATGTGTCAAGGAAATAATTTCAAAGTTTTTTATGCGCAGAGATTTATCTTGTGTTTGCTAAGAAACTGGAAAAAAAGAATTTCATTAAATTGTATTTTCTATTCGCTGCTTTAAATCTTATTTATAATTCAGAAAAAATATGAATTTGAGATACTTAAAAGCATGTAATGCATAGAAACAATTGAGAACTAAATACAAATTTAAATAATTCCCAAATCCTTTGGTAGAATGTCAACTTACACCGTCTCCTCGACCCACTGATACATCTGGACCCTGCGGCGCAGCTTCACCGCCAGCAGCTGGATGTTGTAGTCCGGCTCTGTGAGCGGTTCGCCCACGAGGATGGGACCGGAGAGGTGGACAATCCGCCCGTCCAGACCAATTTCCTGCTCCTCCTCCGTGAACCGGACGGAGTAGATGTCGGCGTGGGCCTCATCCAAAGCCATCATGTTGTGCACCGCTCGCCCCTCGTTCCAGTAGAGGACAGTGCTCCCGGCGATGAACAGGATCAGGCCGAAGAGCGATATGAGCCAGTGGGAGCGCAGGGTTTCGTTCAAAGTGGCCATGGATACGGAGAATCCGGATAAAATATATCCATCTGTTCGGCGGCCGATAAATAAACCTCAGCTGATGACGGGCAGTGTGACCAGGCGGCGAGAAAAGTTGCACCTTCTCAATTTACAAATTACGAGCGCGGGTCAATTCAAAATAAATTACCAAATTAATCTCGGTGATATCAATAAGTCGTTCCATTTGGTTAATCTAGAGAAAAGTATTTGCCATACGACTTTGCCAACCTGATAAAAATATAAATAATAAGATAATACACTTTGAAAAACAGCTGGCGATAACCATATCCTTAATCCTTTTCATCCCCATTTATCAGCTGTTTTTCTTAATGCACTTGCAATAAATTCCGGCTCTAAGTTGCCACATTCTTGAAATGGCTCTACCTAAAATCGTTGATCCGTACATTTGGAAGGAAATCGAGGAAGAAAAGCTACGCTGGGAGAAGAACAAGGAACTCAAATACGAGTCTAACCAACTGCGTTTCAAGGAGATTGATCAACGCAACCGAAAGGAGCTAAAGGAAATGGACGAAAAACATCAGATCAGGCTGAAAGAGAAGGACGAGAGACTGCAAAAGGAGCTGAAAGAAATGGATGAAAAGCTGCAGGTACGCTTAAAGGAAATGGACCTAGAAGCCATGTTAAAGATGAAACAAATGGAGCTGGAAGCGGAAGAGCGATTACGACTGATTGAGCTAAATCTGAAATACAAATCAACAACATTAACTTAATTGAAGAGATAAAAAAAAATCCGATAACATTTATCGATTACCAAATCAAATCCTCTTGAGACCTACAACACTGGAAATCGATAACAAAGCTTGAGCTTAATAGACTTGCTCTTTTTAAAAACTGCAACCAACAGAATCGGATCTCTGCATCGTCGACCATTTTCAAGTGAGGTAAATGAATTGTATTAGCTTAAAGACAACAATACTTAATGTTTTTGTTTTAGTTTAAACCATGTCCTGGTCATTACTTGAGGAAGAGTACTTCGCTTCAGATCCCCAGGTGACGCATCAATTAAATCAACATGCACATCAGATAAACATGTTAAATATTAATAAGGATCTGCAAATTAAACTTAAACAAATGAAAATTGAAGCCAAATTAAAAATTAAAACCTTGAAGCTTGAGTCAAAGGAACGCTGCACAATGCGCGAGCTGGAGTTAAAGTATAAAAACAATAAGATAGATGACTTTGAATAAACTGTACTTAACTTCTCAGAAATGAAAAATATGTCATTGTCATTACTATAAAATATTCATTAAATAAAGTTGGTAAATCATTGCCAGATAACTACTATGTGTTGTGTACTCATTTGCTATTAAATTGAATACATATCTGCTCAGAGGCTAACAATCTTTCGGGGATTTCCCCGACTTTAAGTTCGCAGAAAATTACTTTGTTTTGGCGGTTCCGAGAAGCCGCCAAAGATGGAGCAACGTAAATTTAGAAATAAATTACTTTAGTTGATGCGATTTAGATATGTTTGTATGTCAATTTTAATTTAGATTTTTATACTTTATAAGTACATTATACCAATAAAAACAAAAATAGTCCATAGTGGAATGAAAGCAGTCGATCCACCCAAGAACTCACTTCGTCCATAAAATGATTTTTATAAAAAAACAAATTCCTTGAATTGAATATTTTATGAATGGATCGGTCTTTATTTACAATACATATTAATGGTAATTTATCGTTATATAATTTCTCAATTCAAGCCCTAGCCGATGCAAAAACGTATTCTATAAACGTTTTCTTTTTATTATGCTACATAATAATATGCAAAAACATAAATATCACTTGCCTGGCACCAACAGAAGTCCGTTTCACAAGTTTAATGGTTTTTTTTTTGGTCAGTTTCCGTTTTATTTCTAAACATAATCTTACAAACAAATGAATAACAATCAAAGTTAGGGCATGTAAATTTGTCAACTAAGGTTTAAAATTATTTAACAGAATATAACTAAACATAAACTGCTCATCGTCGCGCTTCACAATAAAATTAAATAAAATGGTTGCAAGAAAAATTAAGATTCTACTACATATTTGGACAAAGAATCACGCAGAAATTCCATTGAAAAGGCGCACTTTTCTATAATCGTAATTAGATATTTATATTTAATATTTATATGTAAATGTGGTGTTTTGTGTGTCTATGCAAAATACATAACTTGCTGCCAGCAGAGCGCGCATAAAATTTACAAATTTAAATCTTAGTACACAATTTCTTGTAATATTTTTAGCCGGCTATCACTGACAAAAATAACTTTGCTTGTTTGTTTCGTTCGCTTTTCTTTTCTTTTCTTTTTTTGGTTTAATTGAAGCAATATACGAAACATGCGGCCAGAAAGTTCTGTTTTGTTTTATAACTAAATTACGTTAATAGAACCCATTATTTTGTCATCATGTAGGTAGTTTTTAAGGTAGGTTTTATGGTAAATATACTAAAGTTTAAGGTAATTCATTTGCTAGCCTGCAAGGGTGTGTCGCTATAAGGTTATACGCGTTGAATATATACGAATTCATACAACTGTTATAAATATATGTTTATATGAATTAGCACTTAAACCAAAGAATGGATTTTAACGTTGACTAACATGCCACACAATCAAGTAACTCTTATCGCCTCGATTTTCGATCGTTTGATTTGGTTCCAGTTGAATACTGTTCTCCATGTCGTTATCATCTGTAAGTAGTCCATAAAGTAAGTTAGCATTCATTGTTTCACAACGTTTAATACGAATATAACCTATCTGATAGATGGGTTAGTTGGTGCAGTGATGCAAGGTTACAGGGATACTTTGGATTCCATAATTTACAGAGATCTTACAGGGCACAATACAGCTGGGAAGTCTTTAAGGGTTTTATAATGATAATAATTAAAATAAGTTATTGTTTTTAGAAAGGAAAATTAGTGAGCCACTTTCTGTGGTAGTTCTTTTTAGCTCATTTTATAAAATGATATTATAAGCAGTTGTTAAATAATTGGCAATAATATTATATTATATAATATGTTAAAGAAAATTCAATTCGGGCGGAAGATATACACAACGGGGTCTGTGTTTGGGTAGGAATAAAAGTTAAATTTGAAATCTAAATCATAAATCCTCAAGGGACCTTGTAATCGGATTTATTATCCCTTTTCCCTCTTAATTGACAATTCTTTCGGAGATCAACTGTTATTTTTGAGCTTAGCTGAACTCTTTTTTAAACCATTGATTATTTACAGTATAAGGTAAAACCAAAACCCTTGTATTAAGGTGTTCTTAGGCAAAAGGACAAGGTACACCAATGGGAACTGTGCGGAGATATAGGGTGCGTGTGCTTAGGACATCAAAAAGTGTTTGTTTTGTACTTGAAACAATCTTACAGCCCCCCACACACACATTTCAAGATGGACAAAGACTGGTGCAGTTTGGGGAACAATAAAGAAAAACATGAATCAAATTAAAAGAGGGACTTGCTTAAACCTGCTCCTAGCGGCCTGGCCAGGTAAATGCTGCACAATCCCCGTTCGGGATGCGGATATCATCCTGCGCTACAGATTGAAGGTTCTACAGAGGGCAGAAATCGAACAATTAAATCGCATTAAAGGCAAAAACAAAACAGAAATTATACTGGGGGACGGTAACAAAGCATTCGGCGAAATAAAAAGAATTAATAGAGCAAGGCGGATAACGAAATAAAATCAAAATAAACAAATAAATCATAAGCTTACGTATCGACTTTCCAAACTATCAAGTGCGCTGCATTATCGCTAGCATCGAACTTATCATGTCCTGCAGATGGGATGGAGGAATATGGAATGGTTATACACACGGCAGCACTCAAAGCTTCGCCGCCGGGACTTGTTCACTCGGCGGTGTCCACTTACTTATGCGAAAATCAATGTAGCCCTCGCCGCCGCACATGACCAGCATATCGGGCCGCTTGTTGCTGAACGTCAGGCCGCCGTTCATGCTCGGTTGCTGCAGCATCGGCACTGACACAAAGAACTTGACCGCGTCCCGGTGGCCGTGGAAGGAGAGTTGAGCGTTGGCCATGCAACAGAGTGGCATCTGGCCATGGGGATCAGCTGTAAAGGGGATTATTATTCAAACTATTTCCATAGATAAAAAATACGAATCCGAAACTCACATGACGTCTTTTGTTGCACCTCGGCCAGTGGCACCGAAATGATGACGCCATTGCTGGTGCCGATCCACAGTCTGTTGCAGGACACCATCAGGGCGGTGATGCGAACGAAACTGAAGCCCAGCTTGCCAGTGCCGAGCATCTTGGACACATACGGCTCAATGTCCACGTCCTGCTTGTGCTCGAACGTGTGCGTGTTGTACAGCCGCAGCGTGGAGTCCAGTCTGGGGAGGTAAACGAAACATCGAATGATTCTCGATACTCCTGGTTGTAGCTATGCTAAACTTGCCTGATGGAGACCCATACACCTGCTCCGGTGGCAGCCATTTGACGCACTTGGCTCTCCTTGCGCGGATGCGCGTCCAGCGAGTGCACAATGTTGAGCGATACGGGGTCAACGATGAAGATCTTGTTGCGGTGCGCCGCCCAAATGCGCTCGCCGGCCACACAGAGGCAACGTATCGAATGGTTGCGATCACCGAGCGTCACCAGGTGATAGCTATTCAGATCCCATTGGCCGTCTGTTTGGCGGCGGAACACGGCCAGCTGGGCATTGGCCAGCGCCACAACCACCCTCGCCTCCACATGCACAATCGCCAGAACAGCGTCCGGCAGGAGAACCCGGTGCAGGCACTCGTGCCACCTTCCCACGCTGCTGTGCACGTACAGCCAGCCGTCCTGGGCGCCCAGCCACATTGTGGGACCCACCGAACTCATAGACGGTTCGTCGCGTTCCTTGGTCCCAAGAATGGGATTCAGCGATTTCGTGGCAAAGAGAACACTGGTGCTGCTGCCGTTGCTTGTGTTGTTGTTATTGTTTGCTGGATGGCCGCCATCGGTGTTCGGGAGTCGTTGCGGAGCTCCTGGCAATGCCTGGCGTATCTTGATGGCCTCTACATTGCCTAGCGGCTCCTCGGCACTCACCGCAGGCAGCTGCTCGTTGGACTTCTCCGTGGCCTCCTTGGCCTCTTCATCCTCCTGCTGCTGTCTGCTGCTGCTGCTGCTGCTTGGCATTGCTGTTCTCCTCGTCCTCCGACTTTGGTTTGACGCGCACAAACTCCACCTTGCCGAGCAACTCCGCACCCTCGCCGGGACGCTGCAGCATCTCACCCGCCTTGACCACCTCCGACTGCTCCAGCAGCGCATAGTCGCTCTCCATGGCACCCTGGACGGAGGCAATGCAGAGCAGATGCGAGGAGCAGATGGGAAAGGCATCCAGAACGGTGGCCGACTGGTTGGCGTCCACCACACTGACCGTACTGGCCGCATGCGTGCTCGTGCATATCCACACGAACGAGCTGAGCTGCGTCTCCGGCTCCAGAGTCTCGAGACTGGCCCGCGCCATCTGTCTGTCCAGAGCCTCCACGCTCTGCTCGGCCGTGGGACTGGTGATCTCGGTGATCTTGAGCGTGGACTTGGGGGCATACGGTGAGTTGGCGGGTATTAGCGATTGGCCGTCCTTGGTGAAACCGCCGTGGAGATTCACGCCTGCCGCACAGAACACCTTCATATGGGGCGAGGCTTCCGCCAAGGGGTTACAGTAGACGGGCACTGGGACTCCGCCCGAATGCCGGCTCGGATTCGCCTCCTGGCTGGCCTTGTTGATCGGCAAACTCCAACCGTAGGCGTGCAGGCGGCCGTCCTCCTTTTGGACGTGGGCGCGCAGCTGACGGTACTGTTCCCTTCTTCTAGCACTTATCCGCTCCGAGCTGCCTTCCTCGGCATAGTCCTTGGGCATGACGAGGGCATTGGCCAGACCAGCGCTGGCTGGATGCACGGGCGGCCCTCCGCTGGTTAGGGCCAGGCGATTGTCGCCACCTCCACTTCCGCTTCCTCGGCTAGGCGATCCGTGGCTGTGGGCAGGGCTTCCTCCGCCGGTGTGACGAAACATCGGCCCCCCTCCGAGACCGTCCGCAACGCGTTCCGTTGGGCGGTTGGAGGGGCTGTTCAAATGAGAGCATAAAATGGATAAAACATGAGTACATGGTATATTTTCAAGGAAGATCCTCGGAAAACTCACGTAAAAAGATTGCTAAAGTACTTCCAAATGCTCTGCTTCGACTTCTTGTCCAAATTATCCACGGTGCGGGATGCGCGGAGTATTTCCGTGAGACGTACTGCCTCCTGCAGCTCCATTAGTCGCTCCTTGTACTGGTTGCGCTCCATCAGCACCATGGCCATCTCCACTCGGGTGAATCTCTTGCGCTGGGCCAGCGGCACATCGTTTTCCTCCTGCTCAGTGTCTGAAATATAGAAATTTAATCACTTTATGTTTATATTTGCGTGTGAAGGTGTACTCACTCTGCTGCTTGACCTGCTCCTTGGCCTTCTTCAGCTCATCTTCCAGCTCGCTGATGCGCTGCCTCAACTTTGTCCTCGACTGCTGCATGGCATTGAGCTCCTCCCGCACAATTTCCACCTCTCCGGTGAGTTCATCCACTTTGACAATCAAATCGTCCTTGACAATATTGAGTGCATTTCTGTTTGAAATGGAAAGAATTAATAGAAATCTGTTTTAAATGGTTATATTTTGGGAAAACGTACTTGGTGGCCAGCAGCTCGTTGTTCTCCATGATGAGATTTTCCACCTCCTTGCCCATGCCTGTAAATGATTGGAAAACTCATCGTTAATAATGGGTAATAGTTGACTTTGGAATGTAAAGGACACAAGTAAATAACTTATAATAACAAGATGCATAACGCCTGTATGTTTGGATTGCAAGGGGTAAATTTTCAACTAAGTTAAGGGCGTAAAAATCTAAAAATAAATTGACTTCTTAAGCTCAAAAAATGCGAGTCAAGGAAGTCGTATAGCGTTAGTCATCTTGTCATTATAAGGCCTTTGAAAAATAATGTGTAAAAGCGTTGGAAATATGAAAATGATACGCAAAAGTATGTTGTTATGAATGTATCATAAAACAATAGATCAGCTGCCCAGCAGTATGAAATGCAAGACTGTATATTGTTTTACTTTGCTTCACATTTTATTTCATACTTTTAGACACCATTTCCCATTGATTGATGTTAGAATGTCAAACGAAACAAGTTAATGTAATAATGAAATAAAACAAAATTTAAGAGAAATGTCAGATGGTGGCAACCTCCACATACTGTATTGCATTCAAAGAAAAAACCAAGGAGATATAACCGAAACCTCACTAAGAAATAAACTATAAACTATCAAAATCAGACAAACATAGGTGTCACAGAAATACGTATGAATACACTAAGCCATCAAGCTTAAGAAAGCTGTTTAATTTGATCAGATTTTATAAAGGTTATTGAATATTTTGTTATGATTCGCAATTTATATTCATTTCTGTAACCCCCCTGATAGGTAAATGGGAAAACTACAACCAAATGATATGGCAAAAACCCCTCGAAAGATGTCCCAAGTCAACACGAAAGTGAAGAAAGTCAATTACTGGGATAACCAAGTTGTTGAATAATAACTACTTACGATGATAAAAGAATAAGAGGAATTATAACTACTTTTACAATAGTTAGAAGCTACTTAATGGGGGTACTCGTAGCACTCTTTACACTTACCAAAATAGTTGTCGTTAGCTTCAAAGGTACAAATACAATGCAAATATTGTTTGTTGTTTTGTGGATTGTGTTTAGTAGTTTGCAAGAGGAATTTGTTTTTGTTTGTGGAAGGAAACGTAATGGTTTGGATTTTGGGCAAGTAGTAGAATTCGGCATAAAAGAAAGAGAAATTTCATTAGAGCTCATGACAATACAATCTTTTATTTGTTTTTCTAAATTAAAATAATTTTTCCATTTTTGCTAATGCTTCGAGCACATAATTTCCAACAGATATCACAACAAGGAAGTAAGAACTAGTGAAGATCATCCTTAAAACACACTTTTTTATAAGATCGATCGGATCAGTCGAATCTTGCATGATACTTGATGTATTTACAGGTTATATAGATGAATCCATATATGTAGGAGTTATAATATGGTGTTTGTGGCTGAGTTTCTTGCAACTGTGTACTTTGCTCTGGCTGCTGTTGATGGTCTTGAGTGGTAAGTGAGTGGTACCTACCTGAGGATGCATACTCTCCGGGATGTACCCAGCTGCCTGTGGGGTCAAGTTAATTTCAGTTCCACGAGTGTGTCAACGTGTAGAGTTTTGTTGGATTCGAGGGCGCAGAAAGGCGAAATAAAAATAAGAAATGGGATAAAGGCATTGAGTACTTTTTGGTACATGAACAAATATGGTTATAATCAGGCTTCCCCTCGTTATAAGCAATCTTTCTTTGGAAAATATCCTTTCTACATTTTTTTCAAATATATTTCCGTCACAACACTTAGGGCGCAATCAACTGGCCAAAAACGTATTACCACAAACTCCTCACCTGTGACAATCTCATTCTCTTCGCTCTCCTCGTTGTCCTGGAAGGACAGCTCTTGGTAAAGATTGTTATCCGAGCGCTGCTCCTTTTTGGTGGTCGAACGACCAACTGGGATGGGGATTTGGATTTGGGTTGTTCGGTGGCGGTGGTTTTTTTTTGTTTTTTTTTTGTTTAGTCGAGTTAACACACAAAAATCAAAAGAGAAGTGAAAAGAAATTAGTACGGTGAGCGGTTAAGCAGTAAGTAAGAGTAAGCAAAGGAACAAGATCCCTGCGATCTTGGCACATACCATTTGCGGGCACATTTGGCACAATGGGGCTGCTGTCGGGGCTTTGGGGCGAGGTGGCCTGATGCTGCTGTTGCAGCGCATCAGTGGCAGCGCCGCGTTCCACCGTTCCAGCGGCCAGGCTATCGAGCTCATTCTGCAGCGACGGCGGCCCCGAGTCATCCGACTGGCTGCCCACGCTGCAAATGGTCTCCGTATCCAGCATCACCGAGTTCTCCAGCGAGGCGAAGCCATAGGAAACGGGTCCCGAGCTGCGGGCCACGGGATTGAGTCTGGCTCGACTCACCTCCATGCGGTCGGAGGCGGTGCTCATCTGGGAGTGCGTCGAGCCCATCAGCATTTTGGTACGTTCCATGTAGTCCACATGGTTCTTAAACAGCTCCGTATACCGTTCGTGCAGCTTGTTGTACTCCTGCACGAGTTTAAATTTAATTAAAATTAATTTGTTTAGATTTGAAATAATATAATCGCAGCTATTCCCACCTTCTTGAGATCCGCTTCCCGCTCTTCCAGCCGACTGGCATGCTCTAGGCTATTCTTGTGCTTCAGTTCTAGCATTCGGACAATGCTCTCCACCGATTCCAGGCGCGTGGCTAGCTCCTTGTTCTCCTGCTCAGCCAGGTCCTCGGCCTCCAATAGCTATTAAAAACAGAGTTCTGTTACTTTTTTCCTTTAATAAAAATCGAATTAAACTCACCTTCTGTTCGGACTGTTTGCGGGCACTCTTTTCCCGCTCATATTGTGTCACCAGCTGCTCGTTATCCTCCCGCAGCAGCTCCACTTCCACATCCTGCTCCTGATTGATACGATACGAGGCATCCAGGCACTCCAGCACGTTCACCAGCAATGGCATCAGGTTCTTCACCACATCCTCGTCGTAGCGATTGATCATACGCTCAAACTCCTGATAAATGCTCCCTGCCAGTTGTTGGACCTGCAAACGGTGGCGTGGCACGAGGCAAAGAAGAACAAAAAATAAGGTGATATGCATCAGTGAATTTTCTTTGAATTTCATAAGTCAAAAGGGAACACAAGGTGCAATTAATTAGTAGGGTATAAGGAAGATGGGAAAACAATATTGAATACCCTTTTCCACATGTCTTTAGACTACTGATTATTATGCATAATAAAATATAAAGAATAAGATGCGTAACATCATACAATTTAAAGTCAGCCAATCTCTTTCAGTTGTTTTTTATTAAAACGTGATTAGTGATTATTGCAAGGGTATTCAATAGTTTCTACCTCTTAAATATAATCCTTCACAGAAGGTTTCATTTACAAAACAACAAACATAATTACAGAAACGGAGAGAGTTAGAAGTAAAACAGTAGAGAGCTCCTCCCATTTAACTGCTTAATTAAATCGGTTAGCATAATTGCGGTTTGTGGCCGTTGTTTTATGAATGGAAAGCTCTTGTAATATGACCTAATGTGGTTTTAAAGCCCCCCCTTCAGCCGTAATCGTAAGTCATGCGTTTTGTTAATAAACAAAGGAGAGAAAAACTATTATTTTCTCTTACAAAAAAATAATTAAAAACCGAGAAAGGTTAAGGCTGGCACCTTCTTGGCCTTAAAATTGTTAGTAGAAAACGATAAACAAACACAGAAAGGCAAGGCATGAATAAAACTATTATATCGTGCAATTGTACGTAAAAACGAATATAGTATAGGACAGAAATTATATAGACCACAAACGAAAAATTTTGGATAACTCACGATGCTGACAACCTCTTCATTCTGAAAGAGAAAGAAAAGAACAAAAACAAAGGGTGAAGGACACGTAAAAAAATAAAATGTTTAGTAAATTCAATTTGTAAACTGAAGATTAAGAAATAAAAAACCCAAAGTGCTTTAAAAATGAATGAGTTAATGCAGTGCTAATTATTAACCAAAAACGAAAGATACAATGTGTAAATTATAAAATAATAATGAGGGGTTTATGGTCCTTATTTATTATAACATTTATTTATATTTATCATGTTTTAAACATTCCATTGTAAAATATACATTTCAGTACACATTTTGCTAGGTTTTTTTTTATGTTTTCATTGGGTTTCATGGCATTTGCAATGAACGCCAAACTCCCTTCTCTGAAAAACTCGTCACCGGACCAAGGTTGAGTCAACTTATAAGGCCAACTCGAGCCGGAGTCATATGCTTAGGTATTCAAACATTTTGGACAGACTTGTTTCACAAATACATGGTATGTGCGGCTGTTGGGCCAAGAAACAAGTTTTCATCGGTGTGCTAACAATGCTTCCCGCTTTAAATGGTTGTGAACTCATTACTCAATTAACAGGTAGCTTATCAGCGTAACATGTGCGCCAAGAACCGCAGGAGCAGGGGAACCTGATGAGCTCATTAAGGGGCTGAGGGGCAGGAAATTGCCCACTTCTTATACGTGAGAGTGTGAAGAGAGATTGTGGGAGGAACGGGGCTTGGGGGGGACTGAGCACCGACAATGTCTCTTTGCTTTAATTTGCATAGCTGGCCGATTAAAGCCTGGAGAAGCTTATAAAGTGCAAAATCAATCTGAGAATCGGGGTGAGAAATAAAAATAAAATAGACTGCAGAGAGCTGAGAGTCGGGTGTAAGGAGGCTACACTAGCCAAAATTTTGGTTGTTTCTATAAAAATCGATATTACATGTTCAGAAAAAAAGAAAGGAAAAAATCTACTTGTTTTTACAATTATTATATAAATAAACGGGGAAGTTTTTTTTAATAATTAATTTATTATGAATTAATAGAATGATATTTTAAAAATAATATAAAATTCTCAGCTTGTTTTAAAGCGTTTTTCTAAAGTAATTTGGGGTCTTTTTAAAGTTTTTTTAATGAATTATTTATTTAATATATCGTAATATTTCCAGATCACAGATTTCCTTCCTGTGCAGGGTATTGCGTGCGGTGGTCATAAAATTTGAGGACCGACTGAGTGACTTTATTGATTTCTGGCCCCCGGCTTTTTAACTCTCTTCCGCTCCTTCATTTCTCTCTCTCTTTCTCTCTTTGCCTCCCTATTTCTCTCCGTTTTTGGGAGCTATTTTTCGCCAGTTTGAATGTCAATGACCAGCGTCGTCAGCTGATGCATAATAAACAATTGTTGGATGCGTTTTTACATAATTAAGCGTGTGCGAAAAAGAGAGGAAAGCTGGCAAAGAGAGAGAAAAGAAAGCATGTTTCTTCGATTGTCTGTAGCATTTCCGCTTGGGACACTTTTATAGCCTCATTATCTGGTGTTTGTGCCAGTTTCTTGTGTGTGCGAGTGGGTTTGATTGTGGGTGTTAAGGAGCAAGGCCCAAGAACATATTGTACACACACACATACATATGTATATTTAGTTCGTTATCTGAGTTAAGGGAAAATCGGCCCTGCCCGCATGAATCAGAGTCTATACCCACAAATCAGCGTTTATATCTTTTTAAGAAGAGATTTTCTAAGGAAACTGACAAATATTATAGTATTAGGAACGATTTTTTTAATACTTGTCATATGGAATGACAATATGCCAACAGCTATGAATTTTTGCTACGCCGAATAGTTAAAAAATTAAGTATATAACGCTGAATTAAGAAGATACTTATGCTTCCTTGAAAGCTTTTGAAATCCATCATCTTTTTCGAAAACTTTAAGTTTAGTTTAAGATTTATTTTCAACTATAGATACTCCTTTTTTATTTACAGAATTTGCACCGCATTTAATCTTACAATTAACCATCATCCCACAATGATCTTATTCTAGTTTCTAGTATGGAAAGCGCTATGAATGGCCAGAACTTGTGGCTGTGTGCTCATTACCTTCTCAGACATGACCATGTTGTTGTCCTCCGTTCCGTAAACGGTCTCCGCTCCGGACTGTGGCCCGCCATTGTTGAGCAGGGTATCGTCGTTGTCCATCATGATGAATTATGTATTTTATTTGTGGAACTCGCACTTTGAAAGGGGTTTCCTTATGCTCAGTAGGGTTTGGGGGTGGTGATGGGTGCGGGAGGGGTGGTGGTGCACTTGACTGCTGTTTGGGTTTCTACGTCACGCGTTAACAGTTATGCAGGCGATGCCTTTTCAACCCCAAAACAACAACAACAACACAAATGCGAGGGAGAGAGAGAGAGAGCAATTCAGACATTCGTCGTCACACACACTCCTCAGCGATGATTTGTTTGTGTCACCGTCGTATTTAAATATGTCTTATTTCTAGTACATATATTTAAATAAATTGCATTTTTCTGTTCCTGCGTGTCACTTTTATTTGCGTTTTTCGTTTTGTTGTTGCTTCTGCTGTAGCCTCGTCTCAGCTCTTCTGTCCCGACCATTCACAAAATTTGCCTGACTAGATTTCATCGTTTTTCGCACTTGTTTTTCGACGCATTTTCGGTGGTGTAGCGCGCGAATTTCACTGCACACGCCCCCGCGGCCGTCCGTTGCATGTGATTGAGCATTCAAATTAATATAAATATGGATTTTCACAGCATTTTAGCAATAAATATTGGGACACTTTGCGAACGAATGTGTGGGTGTCGGTGTGACTGTGTCGCGGTGCTGACTAAATACCAGTTATGGTCTGGTCACACAGGAACATTTTAGAACTGGTTCCGCATATGTCGTCATTAAAAAAGAAGAAAGATAAAAGCAATTACATATTTACACAACATTCAATTTATAACTGATGTACCACTTTTCATTAAATAAATTCCTGTTAATTTTTCAGAAAAATAAAAAAGCATTTAACTAAGCTATCGTTATCGTTATCGCTAGTTAGTATTTTTTGGCGAACAGCCACACTGCATCAACGTCACGCCGTCCAGTTGTTGTTGTTTTTATAATTTCCCTTTGCATTTCTATTTAGCTGAATTAAAAATGGTTTTTGTGAAGAACTGGGAGGACTTTGAGATCGCCGCCGAGAACATGTACATGGCGAATCCCCAGAACTGCCGCTACACGATGAAATACGTTCACTCCAAGGGCCACATACTGCTCAAAATGACCGACAATGTTAAGGTTCGTTTGGTGATTTTCAGTTGTCTAGAAGCACACTTTCATTAATCCTTTCTATTATTCCTTAGTGTGTGCAGTACAAGGCGGAAAACATGCCGGACCTGAAGAAGATCGAGAAGATCACCAGCAATCTGGTGGGACACATGGCCTCCAAGGAGTAAAAACACGAACAATCTTCATTTTGGCCACGGCGACACTTCTGCCTTGCGGCCAGCCAGCAACAACAAAGCGCACACATGTATGTTGTTGTTGTTGTTGCTAGGTCCGGGCGTATGTGCGCGTGTGTGTGCCATCAAAACACCCGCAACTGAATTTAGTTTTTAAGCGCGTTTGCCCCGCCAATTTCGAATGTGGTGATCAGAGTAGTCTTTAACGTTTTTAAACGACATTTCATAAATGTCGGCTCTGTACACGTTGCGAAGACAAATGGCAGGCGGAAAATGTACATACAAATGTCCAACTGCTAGGCGGCGGCGCAAAAAGAAAAGTTTTTGAAAAGGTTTACGAAACAGTTTTGTATTTATGTTATTGTAAATGTCAAGAAGTCGAACACACATTTCCATGAAATGCTTCACATGAAATAAAACCAAGGGATTAAAGCAGAACAATACAACAAATGATAGCTAATTGCAGTTTTTATTCGAATTTTTACGAATATTTATATCCTTGCAGAGAGTAGACAAATAAGGAAACGTTCTTGATCAAGCCATGTATATATGGCAGAACTGGCCCTATCGGATCTCTATATTTTTTGACAGCCAAACAAATGAGTAGATAATTATATGAAACAAAATTATAGCTTTGTTATTTTTCAACATCTTTCCATTTACTTTAAGAAAGGATTATCTATTATCAGGATTCACTAAAATTAACATTAACAAATAATATTCTTATAAAATCAGAAGACTTTAGTCTTTCGGGGAATTTCAAACGATTCAAATGAAAATGAGTGAATTTCCCTGGCTGCAAGTCGGTGTCTAGTTATCATTTGAAGAGGTTTTCCGAAGAACTCTTAATTGCCTAACCATTAAAGCGATTAAACAGCCCGAGCAAACAGTTAACAAGCCAACCCACCTCACCTCAGGAGCAGAAGAACCACCGATGGGAACTGGCAATGGGCGTAGGAATGGGATGCTGCTGATGGCTGGCTCACTTAATAATCCGAGAGCAAATATTTGGTTATTTGCATGTGAGGCACTCGAGTTTATTTGCCGCAGGAGATTGACAGCAGCCCGCCGCGGAAGATTGATGAAACGGATGGCCACCGGACTTCGGGACAGGTCGGAAAACGAAGATCGGTAGCCAGAAGAAGTGTTTGTCCAGAAGAACGCAGAAGGCACTCGGCGGGGCTCAGGTGGGACTTGGCTGAGGCAACTCAGTAGCCACTTTGGATTAAGGCGCGTTAAGGAGCGTTCGCTTGACCCACAGAAGATCCGCTCGAGCGGACCTTTTGATCAGCCCTCCGGCCCTACAGTTGCAGCTCAAGCGGGGCTTGGCGATTGAAGACACCGTCACCATCACCATCACCATCGCAGTCCGAGTTAGAGTCAGTGTTTCCGGCCGTTTCCCGACAAGCTCATTTGGCTTCTGTTTGATGGGGCTGGCCGATGGAGTGGATCTCCGCCAGCCACAAGTACAGTGGATCCGATGGATCCTCTCCCCATCGGATGTTTGTGTTTGCCCGCGTCTTCTGTGCTTTCCGAATGCCTCTGTTTTGCTTTACTCGATTTTTGTTTGGCGTTGCCTGCCCTCCACATTGCATTGCAATCACAATCACTTTAGGCGGCGGCTCGGCTTCAACGCTTCGAGATCTCTTTGGGAGGGGTCTAAGTGGAACAGGAAAGGGGGAGAGGAGCTGTTTTAAAGCTGTTTTTAGCTGAGTCTTAAATATATCTCAGACAAATCATGAAAAATGACTTTAGAGATTTGTTAATTCTTAAGAAATAATATTATTTATGTGGACAGAATTTTAACCATTTTTAAAAAGATTTTCAGGTAAAGAAAACCTTATTGCAATAGTGTGTTTACATTTGGAAATCCTTATTTGTTAAATTAATAAGTTAAAACAGTATGTTACACTTCAATAGATTCAATATGTCTATGTTTTTAAAACTGGCTAAAATAATACAATTCTGAAATCAAAATGCAGATTTAAGGATTCATTAGATAATGCTTTATTTGAAAAGTATTAAAATTAAGAGCTGTGTAGTTGTCATAATCATTTTGCAATAATCTTAATCTAAATATTAAACACATTTTCTTCTAGCTATTAAACGTTTTTTAAGATCAAAGTTTATTCTTTTAAATTCTTCTAGAGTCCCAAACTCCTTTTGTTTTCCGTATTTTAATTTAATGTCTTCGGGTATTAAAACCAAGGCTTCCATAAATTGTACATAAACCCAACAAACTGCAGCAATTTTTATCAAAATCAACAAATCAAAAGTCGGAGTCCACAACAAGCAATCTGTAAGACTGCTATATAGTCCCTACGAACATATATACGTACGTTATATTCTTATTTTATTATATATATGAAAGATTATATAGGGGACTGACGGCTACTGGTGTTGGAAAATGAGGGTCGTAAAGAAGCATAGGCCGCAGGAGCGAACGGTGGCAATAATTTCGATCTTTACAAGACGATAAAGCTCATGGTTTAATTAGGGCCCCACCAGTCCCAGTCCCAGCCCCAGGTCCCACTGCTCCCCTGAAAACGGTGCGATAAACTTGACAAATAACATAAATACCATTTATTGCGGGTGGTGCTTGGATGTGGATGTGGCTATGAAGTGATTGGGGCTCGGTGTCTCCACTCTAAGGCCTTCTCAAATAGACCTACTAGTATTACGCGGACCACGGCGGTACGTGCCTTTTACGACACCCCCACTGTGGCGTCAATTATAACGATATTTAAGTACAGTTAGCATGCAATTAGACGGCGCACAGTGGCCGCCTCTATCGCCATGGTCAGGCCGCCATGGAAATCCCACTGATTTAATATATATACCCGTATGTTTATATGGTATCGGGCCAGCGGGCCATATAACTAAGTCCGCCTGATTGCCATAACTAGTTGGTCATATGACAATTAGTTGTAAATTAAGACCACCGATTTCTTACACAACCTAAAGACCGAAGTGCATGTTGAGGATTTTTAATAAGAGCGGGAAAATATAAGTTACACGCTTGATATAACCTTTTTGTTTCAAATGTGATTAAATTAAATGGAAATTTTAAATATAATATTTGATGCAGTTAGAGAAGGGCTCTTATTATGGAAATTATTTGAAGGACAGTAGGTTTAATCAAGATTCTTTCAGAAATTTTGATTTAAAGTTTTGTTTTAAGGTAAGGATTGAGGAACTAGGCCTATAAAATTTAAATCATTTGTAAAATCTCTAAATCTGGTCATTTCTTTAGCTTCTTATAATAAGAGGAGCTATGTGGTAGTATATTAATTTATTTATTATTTAAACTTTCAATAACATATTTATATCTTTTAATCTTATACCCAAAATTTAATATAAATTTGTAAGCTAGATGATTTTGCATACGAAATCCATTTCAAAATGATTT
Organism: Drosophila watanabei; assembly: GCA_008042575.1. NCBI lineage: Eukaryota > Metazoa > Arthropoda > Insecta > Diptera > Drosophilidae > Drosophila > Drosophila watanabei. Next base: position 22,460 of record VNJS01016277.1, read on the forward strand.
GATCCCGCGAATTCCCTTTGATATTAGTCACAGATGTCAGCCGCCTGTCGTTATAACTCGGTCAATAGCTTGGGTCAATATAAAACTCATTAAAGGCAGGAATCATTGTCTCGGAACTCCTCTGCTCTTTCGACGCGTCGGGAGCACAACAAAGCGAAATCGAAGTGCAAACCGACTAAAAGCCCCCCGGGTGGACGTGGTGGACTCCACTGCCTCCCCCCGCGCGCTATTGACTCAAAACGGTAGCCGCTCAACAGTGGCTAATGGTCATAATTAAACGTGGCTTATTTGCATAAATCAAGTGGTGAGTTATGTTCACTTGGCCACCTGAGCGCTGAGGTGAGTGGCGAAGGTGATGTAGGACAATTGAACGACTCTAAAAGAAGCCGCTTTTGACTTCATTTTATTTTCTTTACTCTTTTTTAAAGGGTAAGTAGTTAAAGATAACTTTTTACTAGGCCTTGATAATAGTTATTAATTTTCAGAGGTTTTCCTGGTAAACATCAATCATTACTGGCACACCTTCTCTACATTTTACCTATTACAAATCTAATTTTATTATCAATTTAATGCCATTTTCCTTGTGCATTTATCTACATATTACTAACTTCCTGCCACAAAAAATGACTTGTCCAAACCGGAAGAAAATATAACCTGCGTCAAGCGAGTTAGTAATTAAGAATGTTTCATAATTATAATCAGTATGAAGGAAGAGGGCACCAATCAAGTTGGAGAGGTGACAGCATGTCTATAAGGAACCAAGCCCATAAATGTTATATCAGTTTCATTATAATTGAATCACTAAGAGTTAGCCAGAAATTTCGCAATGCCCGCTTTTGGTGACAAAATATGAGTTGTTACGCCGAGATACGGAAGCAATTGGCCACTCAGAGATTTGTCATAGTAGGTCCTCTCCATCACTACCCACACTATGGCATATATCTCTCCGATTCCGTTTCGGACTTATCGGGGTACACAAATCAAACAAATAGCGAGCGGGGTGTTGATGAGGCGATTTCAAAATTGTTGATAAATGGCAATTGTTATTACTAATATACGATGGGCTTGGTAATGGCTTATTTATAAGGTTTGGGTGCGAACAGGTTTTGTTTTTATTTTTTTTTGGGTTCTTTTCCTTTTGCCTGGTAAATCAACGTCTATGATTAGAGCTTAATACATCTTGATAAGGCAGAGGCCACATAAAAAGGAGGCAGCTAGGGTTGAGTTCCACAATTGATAAATCAAAAATTCCACTGCCCCTCGCCTCCTCACCCCCCCGCCCTTTCGCACTTGGCAACTCTCGGGGCTATCTCGGAAAACCAAGTCGAGTAATCCCGCAATTGAGTTGATTAACCAACTTAATCGAGAGATTTGCTCGCTTCGAGTGGCAATTTCCTTGACTTTTCGCGCGCGGGTCAAGTTTTCCGCGGTTTTTAACGCTCGCGGAACGCGTGCGACTCGCGTTCCCGGGTTTTCTTCGTAAATCAATGGAATTTAAGTGAGGTGATCCTTATTTAGTTTTTATTTTTATCTAGCTACTTTGAGAGTTTCATTTCATTATGAGGTTAATACATACCATATCCTTTATCCAATTAAATAATTTCATATAATTTATACAAAATAAGCACAAACAAATAAGCTGGGAGCTATTTTTTTGAGTGATTGAATTTCTTGTGCTTCCATAAAATTTGCAGGAAATTTTAAATGTATTGAAAGGGTGTCAAAAAAGTATTTTACATTTGTAAAATTCAAGTTGTCCTCCCTATAATGTCAATACTATAAGTAATATATAAGAAATAATATCAATACTATAAGTAATAATTTAATCACCATAATGATTGTAGTTAACTTATTAAAATATAATATGTAAAGTGGTAATTTTTTGTTTTAAAAGATAATAAGACTATAGTGTAATAATTGTAAGATACTTGGCACCTTGGACTATTTGAACTGCTTATTCCAATAAATTTCTAAAAGATATTAAGAATTTAGAAATACAAAAAATAGAATTTGTAATTAATTTAATTCAGGTGAAAACCACGGTTTAAGACTGAACTAAAACACTGGATTCAGGGCACTGAAATAGAGGAAAAAGTTAAAAAGTTGATAGTGAAATAAATCTTGGCGGATGATTGACTGTAATTTAATTTTTAGAGAACGTTTAGAATTTAATTATCAAATATTCTGTAATTCTATATTATAGATTATATATATATTATTTTTATATGATTTAGTAATGTAATATTGAAAGGATATGCCTCCTTCCTACGTTTTCGTTTATAGAAATCAGATAAATATTCTCAGAAAGGTATATTAAAACATTCAATAATTCAATTCAATAATTTTGCTTTAATTTCCACAATATTTTTCCAATTTTGCTAAAAGCTAACCAATTTTGTGTCTTAGAGTTTAGACTTATTAACTATCTTTTCAACTATAATATTTGTACATTTTTACTAACATTTATATACCCAGGTAAATGGAAAAAGTTGACTGAAAGTGGTTAAATTTAAACTTGTTTATATATTTTTATATCTTATTTAAACTTTCTTCAGTTTCTGTAGAATACATAATTATTTTTTTAAGTCCTACTTGGTGAGTTTTCACCGATTTAAATCGCACTGGAAACGCTCTCAAGTCGCGTCTTCGCGACTCCTCCGCAAAGTTCAAATCTCCGGCAGCTCTTTAACCGCATCTGTGTTTACCCATTAGCGTTTTTCGGGCTGGCAGCTTAAAATGTTTACCCGGCCCAAGACGAGAAGGTGCTCTTTGGGGGGAGAGGCAACCGAGGTGTACAATCTCCTCTGTGTTTTTTCGGCATTTCTGTTTGCTTTCGAATTATTTCGCTTTTGGCGAATGTTAAATACGCAATGCGTAAGTAAGGTAGCTCAGCGGGAGGGCGGCGAGGGGCAAGGGGCGTGGCAGACTGAAAGGCATTGGAAAGCTAGTTGGCGCCATCGTAAATTCATTGAGATTCCTTTTTAATGGAGATTAATACGAGCTGAGTCGTCGCCCGTGAGGCGCCTCTCAGGCGCTCATCCCCAGATGGACAGCGATTTATTGACATTGCTAAATGTTTTTGAAAAACTTTTGATATTTGCTTAGTTTTCATTTCATTGTTATTTGCCATTTGTCTATGGCCAGGCGGCTAATTAAGAACGTGGGAATGTCTGAGGGCGCATTAGGTGCCGTTTTCGGGGGCTACGTGAAATTTTGGAGTGTTAAGTGGAGTGATTGTAGATTAATGGGGGATTTCAAAGACCAAGAGTTAAGAAATTTAAAAAAAAATAATCAAATTTAAAAACGAAATTCACTTTCTTTAAGTGGCGCAAAATGTTATTAAAGATAAATTGAAATTTGCACCTTCAAAGGAAGTGTTTAAGCCAAAATTAATCACTTTTGTTTAATTTTTATTATTAATTGGTTAAAATTGAATACAATTTTGGTTAACGTTGGTTTTAGATGGGTATTTTGACTTAAATTTCGCTTAAACTTTGTTTTAATTTCGTTTTAATATTTATTAAATACGCTTGGTTTAAAGTAGGCATAAGTTTGGTTTAAACTCGATTATAATATTTTTTGCGTATGGTTTAAACTTGGCTTACACTTGAATTAAAATTCTGTTTAAATTTGGTACACAATTACTTTCAATTTAGTTTAAATTTTCGACTAAATTTTAGATATTAATCGTATATTTATTGATATATATCGTAGAATATTTATTGGAGAATATTGGACTAGCTTCTTAGGAAATTAAGAAAGAACCAACTGTCTATGTTTGAATTAAATGTTTGAACAGCAGATGTGGCATGAGATGTGGCATAAATCTGACAAGGAAAGGTTTAAAATACATCTTAGAGTAAGAATTTAATCTTAGTCTATGTCGGATTTTTCCTAACAGCTTATCAAATAATAAAATTCACAAACTAACTAAACCCACAAATAAACGCTAAAGAATTCAACTTAATTCCTTAAAGTAGCTAAATTACCTAAAGCCAAGAGACTTCCCGTTAAAAACTCAATTACCAGTAGACGGTCTCAAGTTGCTTTGGCATTCTATTGCTCCAATCACACCTCTCCAGATTAAGCGAACCCTTCTGACGCATTTGAATAAAATTTACAATTGGCAAATGATTTACAACCGTTCCCCTTCCAGACAACCTTTGCCCGCCTGAGCTGTCATCTGCCCGAGAAATGTATTTCTTTCCTTTCATTTCTGATTACCACAAATCGAGCGGAGCAAATAAATCGATTAGAAAAGGGTGGAAATATAAGTTAGGAGCTGGAACAATGGAGGGGAGGGAGATGGGAGGTAAACTCTGTATTTGGTCAAACGTTTATGGGCGAATCAATCAATTTCAATGCAATTTCAATTAGGCCAAGATAAGCGCAATCCAATCAAATGGAGCAATGCTCGCTATCAGGCCGAGGGTGTGTGTGTTCAATAAACAATTTTAATATTTTTTAATTATGAAAACAAGTTGATTATATAAATTAAATCGCTGCCCCGTCAGCGATTAGATTGCGCCACTTCTTCCAAACTTCAATTCTTAACTTTTCGAGTGATGTGACGACCATTTAAGCGGCTTTAAACAAATTTTTATAATTTTTCCATCTTCATAAATATACTTGCTGCGAAAGGGGGGAGCCCCCCCTCGGGCGATAAGGGATTTTGAATTAATTGAAAATTGATTATTGGCGATATATGAGCGGACCGATAAGAAAGTTCCAAATTGAAGGCAGCCTAGATAAGCTATTCTTATTATTCGCGCCTCGCGGGTAGCGCTTTCATAATTGAAAATTAATCCATCATAATAGACGTCAAAGGCAGAAATTAAAGTTGAAGTCTTGAAGGGTCTTTCGGGCCCTAAAAACTCACCGGAGAAAGGAGAGCAAATAAAATATGAATCGATAAGCGCAGATAATAAATTATGTGGCGGCAAACAAAACCAAGAAAAGGTAAAGTAAATACACCGAAAACGCACAAAAATATTAATAAATATATATAAATGAATCGATATCGTGTGGAGGATATCGGCGAGAGGGGAAAAAAAACAGGAGGCGAGCGGAGCCGTCATTATCTGGCGATTGAATGCACTTAAGCAAACAATTACGAACTGCCAGGCAAATAGGAAAGCCACTTTGTATCTCTGTATCTTTGTATCTGTGTATCTGCGCTCCAGTGTCTCTGATCAAACACGGAATACAAATCAAAATGCGATTTTCGTGCGTCCTTCTTATCGAAAAGTGCACGTTTACCTTTCGCTTCCAATCGTCTGGCGCTTCATCGCATAAACACACAGACACTGCATTTCGAGGCCCAACTATATACACTCGTCCTACCCTATATATATACGAGGAAGTACTCTGCCGGCAGAGGTTAAAAAACTCCGATGTCGCAACGGCAGCTAAATGTATCTTAAATGTGTGCAAACACAACCAAACACATTCCACTCGACTCGACTTGGTTTCGGGTTCGGTTTCGGTTTGGATTTGGGCTTGGGCTTGGGATTTTGGGTCTGGCCTGGCTGGGAAATTTGTTTGCGCTGTGGCTAATGAGGCAGCCCGATGCAGATACAGAAGCTATACATAAACAGCGATATAGATATCGCGCTGCTTTTAACTCTAGGTTACTTCAAGATTGCGGTATTCCTGGGATAAACTTTGGATTACATTCTTTTATGGGAAAGTATCTGAATAATGTCTTAATTTGAAATTTAAACATTAATATTATTTGTAGGATTTTTAGGTAACTTAAGGTCTAGCCGGAACGATTTCATGTAGAAAATTGGAGAGAGCCGAGACTATATGCTAAAATAACAGCTAGATCATTTTATAGCAAAGAATATCCGGACGCATTTTAAACGATTTCCAATTCTCCATTTCGCCAGTAATAACTATTCTTCAATTTAAACTCTTGTTCCAAGATCCAGACTTGAGAATCTCTTATCCTTATCACAAATATTTTTAGACCGTGAAAGAACAAGCTTAGTGTTACCTTTATTTAAATAAATAAATAAACAAGAAGAAAGAAACCTAACTTTAGTAAACTGAAAATTGTATACCCTTGAACTTTCATCATGAAAATCATCATAAGTAAGCCAAAAATGCCTTAATTTACATTCGGAAAACTTTTCATGGCTAGTTTTTTTAAGTCAAAAAGTCAGCCTTATAAAATTACAATTTTTTAATTTAAAATTTGCTGTGAATTTATGACAATTTAAATGATGTACAATCCTTTATAAAATGTCTTAAAAATTTAGTAAAATTTGATTTTGTTCAAACATGGCTAGATCGTCTCGGCTATTTATCTTTAACTAGAATATACATGATTTAAAGGGTCGGAAATGACTCCTTCACTGCAAGGGTATAAACATATGAGAAATTATTTATGGCTACAAAAATGCTTTATTAATATTTTTTCTCACATCTCTATCACACCTATTGGAACCCCCACAAATCACACTTATCACTCAGGAAAAGCCCTATAACTAAACCGACAATCTTAAGCGAACGGAAATAAACCGGCTGGTGGAGGGCCCATTGCCTAATCAAAATAATAATTTGCAATCGTTCAGCGAACGATTTCCTCACCTCGGATTATCGTCCAAAGTTTTAAAGGCGGGCATTATCTCATTAATGGTTCCCATAATTCTTACGTTTAATATATATATTTATACCAATTAAAAATACAAAGAGAAGAATACATAGGAGGAAGGGGAGTATGGTATTGAGTTTATCAGTTTTTAATAAGTTTGCTCCGTTGGCGAGCCAACAGTAAAAACAATAACAAAAGCAAATCAATTCGCGCACTTAATGAAAAAAACACAACTCAATTATAAACTTTATCTGCGGTATTTGGGGGCGGAGTTGGGGGAGTGGCCTTTCCTGGG
>VNJS01016284.1:0-24509 GCA_008042575.1 Drosophila watanabei
TTGTGTTCGGTTCATGGCCATGGGCGGATCGTAAAAACTAAGAATTTAAGAGAGCTTAACCTTGAGGTATAGAATGGCGCTTGCACTTTATTGCTATATTTATTTCATGCCAAATGGAAAATAAATAAATAAACAAGGATTTCTTAAAGAATATTTACATATAAATTAATTTCTGATTTTTATTTTAAACAAAACAAAAAGATAATCGTGTTTAAAGAGCAATATAAACTTTTGAATACTTATTGAAAAATAAAACATACAACATAGGAAGTCATAGTTTAGAGTTTAGTTATTTGTTAACCAGCTGTGTGTTAATTCCTATAAAATGTTCTTAAAATTAACTTTTAATCAAAACATTAATTTTTTCCCGATTTAAAATTCATTTCAAGCCGCAACTATATTACCCTTAATTGAGTTTTTATCATTAACATAAACTCTTTAAACTTATTTATTTATAGAATATCAAACTTAGTAAGCCTTAAACTAAAAAAGTTTACTATTATTAGTTAACCACCTGTGTGTTAATTTCTCCAAAATATCCTTAAAAATAACTATTAATCCTGCAATTGCATTCATTTTCCGATTTAAAATTCAGCTCAAGCCGCAACTACATATGTATATAACCCTTTATTGAGCATTTATTTGCAACTAATTTGGCATTGATTTCAATAAATTAGTATTTAATTGGTTGCACTCGCGTTTTTTGTGGCACAATTGATTGCGCTAATTGACAAAAACCGAGCGAGAACAAATGAGAGAACGTGGCCAACAGGTACGGACGGATATTGCATGTGCAATGAGCCAAGATTTTAATTGGATGGACGGAGGAATTTCCTCTGCTCCAGCTCCTGCTCCTGCTCCTGGAATCCTCCCCATTAAAATGGAGAAAAAACTTTGCCACCTTTTTGGCGAACTGTGACCCGCCCTCTCCAGACATTCTCAAGTGCAAAGTTTATTCCTTAGGCTGGCGGGCGAAAAATATCCCCAGGGACTGTCGGCATCGCCCGAGTGGCGTCCTCCTGTCTCTGCCATCCTTGTTTTCCTTGGCTTCGGGGGTTGTGCATTTAGCTGCTCAAATAAGGGGAGTGGTAGCTCAGATGTCAAGGAGGCAGAATGCACGGGGGTTGGCCGGGTCTAAAAAGTCAATCACAATTCCCAGTGCAATCACAGCACGCGTATTAATATTTAAAGAGGTCATCGGAATTGGTTTCTCTGTCTTTGAGCCACTTATTGCCGTGTGCGGAGTTTGAGATAAGACGTAGCAATCTTGTGGCCTGCAATATTTTCCACTTATTTGCCGATTTGTTGCAGTTAAGTGGCAGCCCCACCAGGACTCGCTGCAGGACCAACCCCAGATGCTCGTATCTTGATATATTTTATGTCTGGCAATTTGCTCTGTTCCTCTCCGCCTTTGTCTTTTTATGATTTGTCTCAGCAAGGATTTCGCTTTCATTGTGTGCCCACGTTGTTGCATTTTTAATGCCAAGTCTCGGGATTGATTTCGCATTTGCATTCGTTGGGATTCGCCGCCACCTTTTATGATTTTCCGCCCAGCCAGAGACCGGGCGATATGCATCTTGTGGATGCATAGCGACAGCCACTGTCTGCTCGCCGTCTGGCCTGGTGGTAAAACTTCCGTTTGGCATTGGGGAAAAGCCAAGTGAAAACTTTCCCTTTTTGTCACTGTCTATTCAGATCCCTCCGCCTTTCGCCCGGCATTTCAATTACGTTTCCCTCGCAATCAATCACACTCAAAGTTGAAAAAGCTCTCTCCTCTATGTTACATCCTGGAAGCGGGAGAGTGGAAAAGCATTTTGCATTTCCCTATCTAACTTATGCTAAGTGATTTGCTCATTGATCATTTATCTGAAGAATCGGGCATTTAGATAAACTTTTGATTTGATTTTGACCGTCTTATGTTTTGTTTACAAATTAAAGGACATAAAATATAAATAGGATACAACTATAAAGAAACCTTTGCTTACCTTCCATATTTACGAGGCTACTTTTTGGGCTAACATAAATAATTCCCCTGGGATTTAAGCACTTACCTCGCACAATTTTCTTATAATTTGTTATGCCAGTTGCTGGCCAAACTTTTAATTCAACAGCAAAACCCGAATGAATAAAATTATGCCAAGGCAAATGAATTAACACTTTTAGGTATACATTCTTTGGGACTGATCCCCCATCCCCCCGGCCCAGCATCCGTTTTTCCCCCGCCCTCGCCAACTTTTGATATAATTCCTCTGGCTGAAAAGTTTTGCGAGGGAAAAGGGGAAAGAGCCGGGCTCTACCGGAACTTCCGTGCACTGCTCAAGTTCTGGGCCGTCGCATCGCCTTGGCTGAAAAGAATCTCTTCCGCTCCTGCTGCCGCCCCTTTTGGGGTGTGGGGGCGTGGCAGCAAAATAAATTTGTATTGTTTTGTCTGGGGGCGAGAGGCGAGGCCAAAGAGCAAACAATGCGAGAGCTGTGAGAGCTCAAAAACCGCAGCCACTAAATGCATTACGTGAGGAGAGGCAGGAGGCAGGAGGCACGGAGAAAATGCTGGGGAAAAGCGGTGAAAAGCTGGGTGTTTCCCTCCTCTGCGGCTACACTGTAACGGCTTTTGTGTGCGGGTGTGGGCGAGTGTTGGGTTTGGCATTGTTTTCCTGCACGGATATCCTTAATGAGTGAAACTGGGCTGCCGCCTTCCATCTCCTTCAGAGCAACAGCAGCTGCCGCCCACAGCAGCAGCCAGCCATCATAATTACCCCACCCATGGGGCATGGGACCACCCTCCGCCACTGGACGCAAACCCAGCTGACAAACACACTCGAGGTCCTGGCACTCAAGAAACCCCAGACCGGGAGCATTACGAATTCCTGGCGGGGGACTTTGCAGCTTCTTCGTATCTCTGACCACATGAGCACATAAATCTTCTCCGGAACCACAGTAGTTTCAGAGGTGTCAAGGAATGCGGAAACTTTTTATGAAATATATGTGTTGACATCTAGAAATTTATTTATAATTTAAATATAATATATATTAGTGGGAATTAAATGCTTTAAATATATTATGTACGATGAGGATCAGCCCTGTTACAACTTTTCTGAACCATTTAAATAAATTTATTATTTAAAGTTCTATTTTAATAATTTGTTAGACAACAACTTCTAGGTCTTCCTTAAAGTCATTTCTTCTATCTATAATTTATAATTCTTAGGAAATTATTACTTACTATTTTCCCTTGTTTTCGTTCCACTGTAAAAGGACCCCATCGTTATGGCTGTGTAATTATCATGATGATCACTTTTCAACATTACCAAAGCGAGGAAACTTTTATATTAAAAGTAAACTTATGACAAACGAGCAAAGGAAAGAAGGCAACAGAGGCAGGGGCTGGTAAAACACAGAAAAAAAATGGAGTCCTGGACAGGACTCAGACAAACATCTGCACACACGCACGTGGGGTGCCCATTGTCAAGTGTAATTTATCATTCAGTCAACGTCCTTCGATTGCAGTTTATCTTCCGAACTTACTTTACTGGGTCGTCACTGTAATTTCTCTTGCCTCTCCATAGAGATATATATATATCCTGCTTCCTTATCTGGAGTTCCCTCCTCGTCCTATTCCGACTCTCTTTCTCTTCCCTGGGCACAGGCCACGGTGCCCGGTTTCCCTTTTCCCACGAGTAAAAGCAAAAGGAAAGTATATTAGGGGAACAACAAGGATATTCCCAGAGAGTTGTTATTGTCCTGGCAGAGAATGAATGGAAAATCAGGAAAATCTGACCCCCAGGTTGTTAGTTTCCTTGCAAGGATTTTTAAAGCCAATGGGAGCAAAATAGCAATTAACATGGATTTTGAAGCATCCACCTCAACTCCCCCGTTCTCCCCTCGTCAGCCCTCGTCTGGCAATAATCGGAAATAATTGAAGAAAAGAGGGTAGAACAGGAGCAGAAAAAAAGGAAATACTTATCCTACGATACAGATAGGAACGGGGCGAGGGACACGTCCCTTTGAAGGATGTTTGTATGTGCAATTTGTAACGTTTTAATTGTTGTTTATGCGATCTAGAATGGATTCGCCCAAGTTTTCATTCACGCGGGGGGGGAAGAGGTTCACCGCCACAAGCCACTGAGCTAATTTTGATTGCGGTGCAGGTGAGTGGCATCGGCAGGTGAAAGACGACGATGTCGGTTCCTAATTAACTATGCCACTGATGTTTGGTTCGATTCAGCAGATTGGCTGCAAATGCGGGTTAGCAGGGAGCTTAAATGGTTAATGCCTTCGGGGAATACAAAGCACGAGTCCTCGGCAGTCATGCAAATAAAATGGGGGACATTTTCGGGTCTAGAAGAAGATAAAGAGGCAGGATCTGCTTTAAAATCGAGGAACTCTTAAATCATCTTATTAATTAGTGAATTTAAAGAAATCTTTAAAATTTTATAGCGGAAATAGAACATTTAGAGAATAAAATAACAGTCAAAAGTGCCTAAAATAGACGGATGATAATTTTTGATAAGTCAAAATATATAACGCTTGCTAAACATGTCTTATTTCTCTGGAAAAAATTTACAACGAGTAATTTAGCTAAATTAAATAAACAAAAAGATAATTACAATTAAGAAAATATTAATAAAAAATAATAAACCCAATCTAGATAAATTATCAATTAAAAGTTATTACTACTTTAATTATTCATAATGTTCATTTCAAAAACGGTGCAAAAGGAATCTCATGATTCTTCAGAAATGTTTATATATCATTCTAATTGCTCCTCGATAGGAATACATATGGGTCATCTTATATACACAAGCGTATTGTGGTAAGTGCATATTATTTATTTCTTATTTCTTAATAAATTATTTCTAAAATAAAAGAATATACTTATTAATTCTCTTTAAACGCGTTGAAGCTTGTATGCAGTTGCAGTTAACGGTCTTCATTAAAATTCAAATTTTACTCGTTACTTTTTCCAACTCCCAATCTTTCAGCTAAGATTTCTCTCCGCTTTCTCTCCGCTTTCTCTCCATTTTCTCCTCGTTTTCTCTCTGCTTTTGTAAGCACCCAGGGAGCAAAGGAATTCCGGTTGTCACTCCGAAAATATTGTTTATTTGACGAGTGCGCAGACTCAACACTTTTGCCGGCAGGATTCAGCAACAAATGTTTATGCTCATCTTAGATAATAAACAAACTTGGTCGGAACCACAGTAATATAGAAACTTAAAGTAAATTATTTAATATAAAAAATTACATTACGATTTTTTGAGTATTTATTGATATATTTATTATTATTAAGTACTCAAATAACTGTTTTTGTGAGGAATAAGTATATTTATAACTCGTTTGTTAATTCTTAAAATATTTTTACTTTAAATTGTATTATAATTAATAAAAAATATTTTAAAATTTAAAATTTTAGCTTAACAATGTTTTCGAAATTATTAAAAGTTTATTAAATTTCAAGCCAGTACTGAAATAAATTTTTTTATTTCCAGAATTTTGATTAAGTGAAGTTAATTTACATTTACATAACAATAAATTTGATTAAAATTTTTTTTTAAAAAGCAAATAAGTAAATAAATCAAATTAACAACTGCGATGCTTTAGGATATTTACTAGGATATTTAAAACTCTTTCAAATATATACAAAATTATGCAATAAAATCTAGGAACTAAGCTTAACGTAAATTTATAATTTTTAAAGATGTAAACATTCCTAGAACAACATTTGTGTAAGGGTTTTAAAAACAGCAATAATTCCTTTAGTTGATTTTTTTTAAATCTTTCATCAGTTGTCCCGGCCAAACTTATTTACAACCGCTTACTGCCACTCTCGGCCTTGCTCTCTCTCTCGATTTTACCCCGAACTTTTCCCCGCTAGGAACAGCTGATTTCCCTGCAGGAATTTACTCCGAAAAGTATCCTTCAATTTCCCCCGACAAGTTAAAAAGCCGAGCGACGACGAAGCTTAGAACTCACCACGCTGGCGAACATTGCTGTGGACTGTTCCCGGTTGCTGTTTCCAAAGGACCCCGCATATCAACGTTGGCCAACGCAAGGCGTTCAGTTGAGTTTTGGTTACTGCCGCCAACGGTTAACGAACTGAAAGTGAGCGCGTGTCGGGCTTTTCGGCCTGGAAGCCAACTTCGTGGGCGATTGGCAGAAAACATAAACAAGCCAAGTGCGAAGACATTCGAAACGAAAACTTAAAAAAATTTTACAACATTACGAACATGCGTCAGCTGGACTCTGGCCAAATTTGGCCAGAAGCGTTTAGACCGCACACTTAGATGTGAACTTCTCCCACAGCTGTGTGGCGTGCTGAGTGTAGGAGGAAATGTAACGAATTGTGTGCGAATAGAATACTACGAAGAAATCAAAAAATCAAAAAATCAAGCAACACGAGAATATATATCCGCATTTATATATATATATATTCTGTGGAAATCGCTCCCCTCGCGTGTGCTGTGTGTGTGCGGGAGCTGGGCGAATAAATGCTCTTGCAACGCTTTTTTAGCCAGTTTATCTTAAGGCGAAATACTGTAAAAAATCGTAAAATGGATTTACGTTTCGTATTCATCGTTTTCCTGCTCAAGTGGACCCATGCACAAGGTAAGCAAGCGGCGAGGAAAGAAAAACATACAACTCAAACTGAATAAGAACCCATCCTGGTCATGGATTTACTGGCTTCCTTCCCTGCATTTCTGGGCGTTTGCCCGGCATTCTCTGTTTGTGCACCTGCCACAGCTCCCCCACTCTCCACCCCTTCCCTCAAGTGCAATTCAGCCTGCCTGCAATTGCAAATATTCCATAGAAAATTGCTCAACAGAGAGAAGTGCCAGCTCGTGAATGTATGACATTTGTATGGCTGTGCGATCCCGTAATGAGTTGCATTTAACTCCAGCCAACTCACTTGGCCGAGATGTTTTGGGAGCCCGGCATATTTATGATGATTGCCGGCAAGGTGTTGAATGGGCATAAAGCTTCAAAGCCCGCCCGGAGAAATCCCACGGATGCCAGGCTTGAATGCATCTGAATGCAGGTTTATTGATAGCTCCTCGGCACGTCTGGGAATCTGCCCTCAAAAAATGCAGACATCTCACTAAAATCGTATTCTGTTTGCAGTTATTGAAACGAAGAATGTAGAGCACTAAAATTGTGATTTGAAAGTATTTTTCAAAAATTTTAACTGCTTGCGTTTTTTGAATCAGATTTTTTTAATATTTTTATATTACCAAATTGATTAAACATATATTTTGTTTGCTGTAATAAAGCTTTTGTATTGAATTATTGCAAGTAATATGTTAATGTAAATAGTTTTGAGTTTTCATTATTCAATTTTGAACAACCTTATTCAAGATCTTAATAATTAGGAATTCTAAAATATGTATCTTTTTAACTTTGATTTATATATATAAAGTTATATTAAGTTTAATTTAATTATTTTTTATAGGCTTTCTTGAAATTAATCATTTTAGATTTGTTAAAAAATTAATGATGCTGAAATTCTTTAAATTGGGAGAATTGTTCCTGATGTTGGCTATTATAGATCTGTAAACTTATTCAATCTTTAATATTTAAAAGATATATACATTTTTCCTATTCTTTATAATAATAAAAAATAAATGAAGATGCAAATAAAACAACCGTCAAAAAATACAAGAACAAATTCATAATAATCTCTGCTTATTGGACTATTTACAAATTTTTGCTTTAATTGTCACTGCTGTAAAATCTCACATCCGCTTAGAAATTCAGAAGTAATTTAAGCACTCAGCTTAACTCAACCTAACTCGGCAGATTAGCATATTTCCTGATTTGCATTTATTGGCCCAAAACTCTTGGATAACTTGAGGCATTTCCAGAATCATTTCATCCGTCCAAACATACTTTTATACCCAATGCATTGATTACTTCCTGCTCAGAGCCCCGAAACTTTTGCCAACTATAATTCATAACTCTTGCTTATCTCACCATTAAGTTGTAGCCATCAAATGGGAATTCGTGTGTGCAAAACTTTTATGCCAGACGCAAAACAATTTCCGCAGTTCCGTCGTGTCCTCCCCCAAGCCCCCGAAATCATCCTTTCTCCCAGCCAAACAAATTAGTGGAAAATGTTTTGGCAAGAAACGGGAACGAGAACGAGAATGAGAACAAGAACAAGCTGAAAATACCCCTTGGGCTGGCTAACTAACCGAAATGAGTATGAATACGAGTCGTGGCTTCCCAGTGCGAGTGGCACTCACTCAGGGCCATGACTCAAGCGGACGGACTGCTTTTGTTGCATAAAATATGCGCATTTAATAAGGGGGCTCCCACACTCCCCGTGTGAGCGGAATGAATATGTAAATGTAAATGCTGGCCCACAAAAAAAAAAAAAAAAAGAGAAGAGAAGAAGAAATCGTTTCGGGCCCCGGCCACAAATGATACAAAAGATATTTCATATTTTCCGTATATATATTTTCGTACATACATCCACGCCCTCGTACTTGTGTACATTTCCATTTTGCCGCTGTTCAATTTGCGTTCTTTACGCTCCACTCTCCTTTTTTGGTTAAAGGCCATTTTTATTATGTAGTTCAGGCATGTAAACGAATTCAATTGAATAATATCCTGTCATTTTGTTGTTACATCCTCTTCGGGCCACCCATTATCTTCGTCGCCCCTCCCCGCTCCCCCTCCGCCTTCGAGTCGCCCCACGTTTGGCTTGTCAGAATATATATCAGCGCACAAAATCCGCCAATGCAGGATGAAGGATATGGAGGAAGGAGTAAATAAATAAATCCCGACAACACGCGTGTCGCTGCTCCTGCACCTCCCGTCAGGCAGCGCTGAAAAGTATGCAATAAATTTGAAGCAAAAAATATATTGGCATTTTAGTGGGTTGGCTGCATTCATACGTGTGTTCCGGCCATGTGCGTGCGTGTGTGTGCGGCGGTGTATTCAATAAAAGAAAATTAAATACTTTTCGGCAAGTATTTTTCTTTGAGTAAATTAAATCCAGCCTTGTTTGCTTGCTGTGGTTTCTTTATAATTTTTAAGCGGAATCCTTTTCTCTTTACTGGCATTTTTACGATTTAATATTGAAGCTATGTTATGTATTAAAAAGAAACATATTTTTGGGGCCAATTTCAATAAGTTTTTAATATATTTTTACTTTTTTATTTTTTTTTATACGGAAAATATAAAGGTATAAAAGTACTTCTCTCTTATTATTAATGAAGAAGCTTTATTATAAATAAATTTCCTAATGTATTGTTCCTAATTGCTTCTTTAATTTAAATAATTTCTTTAAATTGAAATATATATTTAATTTTTTTCTCTTATTAAAAATTTTTTAAATCACATAGAGAGTTTATGCAGTAATTTTCGGCTCTAAAGCCATTCGTTTTTATGGTTCCTCTGCCATATCTGTTACATCCTTTTGGCCCAATTTGTATGCCATATTCCCGTAACGGCTCCCAGTTGTTTGCCATACTTTCCGTTTTAACTTTCTTAAACTTTGCTTAATTTATAAATTATGCATTTCGTGGACTCCGTTACCAGGCAATTATCATTTTCATGCGAAATTGTGGGACGACTTGTTTCGGTTTCGGTCTCTCGCTCATTTTTGGACGGCCCCTAGAAAGTAGGCTACGCAAAATTAATTTCTACACGGAGTTGTATCTGCGTCTGTATGGGTTGGCCTGTGTGTGCCTCGGCATGTGCGTGTGCTTGCTTATTTGGCAGGGACTCGACCGAAGGCAGCCCGACTCGAGTCGGTTGTCTTATATTTTGGTCTCGTGCCTGGCGGCGGCCAAAAGCAAAGGGCATAAATTTATTTGGCAAAAACACAGGAGCAGCCGGGAGTAGGAGTGGAGTAGGAAAAAGTTTCGCAGACCGGAATATTAATGAGTATTTAACCTAAATTGTTGCTGCCTTTGATAAGTGCCATGAAATATTCCCCATGTATCTGCCTTGCTCCCGAATCTATTTCTGGCGCTTTCGCCCTGCGGCATCAATGGCAGACGGCAAAACTTGCCATATCTTCACCGGAATGTGTGTGCGGACCTGGGCCGGGTCTTCCCTTCCAAGTCAGGCATTAAATTACTTTAAAAGAAAGGGGGAAAAAAGGGTTAAATTATTTTAGATGTCGGAGCGGAGACCCCAGCGCTTGCCTTTAAGACTTTCTCCGAAATAGCTTGAAAACGACCTGCAACGAGTTTTGCTCTTTTGCGTCTGGGTCTGTGGGGAAGTCTCACAGGAGAATAGGTATTATTTGGCCAGCCTCTAGTTAATTGAAAAGCCGAAGGTATTTATTCCTTGAGGGAAAAGGACCCAGCCAGCCAGTAATAAAGTAATATGGAATTAATTTGAAGTCTATTAAATATAGAAATATTTTCGAAATTGACAGCCAGAGCTGGTAAAGCAAAATATTTACTTGGGAGTTTATTATTAGTCACAGTGGAAACTGGCAAGAAAGTATCCTTAAAGAATGTAATAAGATGAATATATGAACAATTCAATTTAGAAGTTAAGATATAATTGGAGAACAATTACCTAAGATTGTACTTAATATAATTTTATTTCCATGTTCAATATGTTTCAGAATCCAAAAGGAATTATTTTTTAGAGCAAATTTAATTACTTTTCATTTAGTTTAATGCATCTAAAATGTCACCTGTTTATTTTTAGCCAGTTTTTACTGCATTTGAACGCACAATTCCCATGCAAGGCAATTACCAGTTTCCACTTGTGTTCACAGCGTTGGTCCTGGCAAATTGTAATTTATCTTAGCCTTGGGCCAAAGGACAATACAGGCAGATATTCCTATTGCAAACACAGGCACACATACACATACTCTCACAGAATAGACACACGAGGGAAAATTTTAATTAATTTCTGCATCAATTGAACGGCTGTCATAATACAAATAGACGAGAGAGGCGCACAGACAAATGCGCTTGTTTATTTGTTTGTGGGGCAAACGCACTAAGCAAACAATGGCCACAAAAGGACATGCAGGATGCCATTGAGTACGAACAACCATGGGGTCCTGTACTCATAATCGCCATATTTTGATTAAGTTAATAAAGCGATTTCTCTCTCTGGGAGCCTTTGTGCCAGGCCAAAACAAGGCTTATCAAGGCTAATCCTCTTCAGTGTTCTCCCCTCGCCGGTGATTACCCGCTGAGCTTCGAGTGTTTGCCATGTGAAAACATAATTCATTTCATTATGATCCGAACTAGGCCAACAACAATAGAACAGCGGGGAACAGAAAGTGCAACAACAGCAATAAAAATAACAACATCGGCGCCAAGGAGCGGGGCAATTGAGCCTAATGAATTGCCATAGTAAAAACGAGGCTGAAGCAGCTGCCAAGCCGCTGTGAGGCCATCAAAACTTTAAAGTGCTCGAGTTTGCCATTAAAAATGAAAGAGGCGAAAAAATTACCACTCGCAAAAATGCAGGAAACAAAAACATCAACAAAAGCCAGGAGAGAGAGAGCATTTCCATAATGAACCAAGGCGAAACTTTCCCACTCTCGACGATAGCGAAAAAGTTTTGGCTTGCGTATTCCGAAATTGCTTATTATAATATAGCCATGCAGATAACCCTAAAAAAGAATGCGGTTTTAAAAATTAAAAACCATAAAGTTGTGCTTGAAAAAATCATGAAATACAGGAATTTCAAATCACCTCTTAGATCCTTTTTACCTTTTGAAAAACTAAATATCACTCAAATAAGTCTTAAATTGAAGTTAATACAAACTAAAAATATTACCAACTCTTTTTTCTTCTAGAAATAATTAAAAATCATATTATTTAACCCTTTTCTTAAGCCTTGACAGCCCACGGTGTCCTTTCAGCTGTAGAGTGCCCGAATATGGCGACACAAACAAGTGTTGAGCATATTTTTTACGACAAGTTTGTTATCCTCCAGTCTCAGTCCTGGTTCCAGTTCCTCAACCTCATTCCTTAGTTTTTTCTCAACGCCGCCGAGCAATCATAAAGCACAGTGAAGGCGGCGGGAAAAAGTGTGGAAAAAAAGGAGAGAATGCCATGCGGTCAGTGATGATGTCTGGTGCTTCCCCCCTCTGCCTTGCTCGCATTTCTCGCGCATTTTTCAAATACTTACCCTTTGGCCGGGAGCAGCCGGAAAGGGATCCCAGGACTGCGGACCTGCGGACCAAGTGTCATTGACATTTTAATGCGCTAATGAAGATGACGACCCCAAAAAGCGGAAGAAAAATGCTTAAATTCATAATATAATCAAATTGTTATAAAAATAGTCGGCGGTGGCCAGCCAGCTTGACAGGCTCCGTCGCCTTGCGGTCCCTGCTCCAGATTGTAATTTTTTTCCCTCTTCATTATCGTCATCGCATTGCGGGGCTTTTAATATTTTCTTCCTTTTTTTTCCGCCCGACCCCACTCCGGTTGCCACTCAAGGACTTGCGGTGTTTAAGGGTTGCTGCAATTTTTATTTTATTTATTTTTTTGCAGCCCTCGTCCTTTGGTCCTTTAGGTCGCTGGCAGTCAATTATGTCAAAGTTGTCAATTCATAAACAAAAAGTGCAGGGCGTTGGCATAAGCAGCTTGTGCATAAGGCTGCTCCTCTTTTCGCCTAAGTGCAGCAAATGTTAAATGTAGGTTATAAATTGGAGTGCAGCAGATGGAAGGGCAGAAATAAACGAAATTGAGTGGATGAGGCAAAGGGCTGCAGCTGACAAACTGAAATTGAAGGGGGCGCAAAAGTTTTCCCCCCCGTACATTTACACAAACTGAATGAAAGCATTTGGAGAAACGGAGAATGAAGTTTATAATTGCAGAACTTCATTTCCGTAAAACTACTGGCTTGAATTATGACCTTAAAATAACAGAAGATGGATATTTTACAGAAATTTACGTTTAAATGCATTCAAAATGTATTTTTGATAATTTAATTAGAGAGTTTTTCATCTTTAAATTTTTATTTTGTTTAACGTTGTAACAATATTAAATCCTTTCTTTATTAACGTTGTTCCTTCTGCTTATTCTCGATCAAAGTGTTCTTTTCTTATTCGATCTTCATGACATTTGATATATCTATAGCACTATCGTTTGTTTTTTACTCTATACAATCGTTCTTATCGCTATTAGTGCTTTTTAGTATTTTTCATTTATTTTTTATATATTCATTAAATTCAAATTGATTTATTTTTTCAATAATAAATGTTTAGTAAAATCCGAAAAAACAGATAAAATAAATACAAAACAGAAGAAAAACATGCATTATATTAATATTTATATCGCACCCAAAAATATACCCATAATAAACTACAAATATCCGATTTTAATAACATATTAATAAATAATACTTCAGAATACACAACAAACATATTAAAAATACACTTAAAATCACATACAAAAGACATCAAAAAGACACCTAAAACTAACTGAAAATATATAAAAGTTGCACTCAGAATACTCTTAAATCGCTCCCAAAATAAACTCAATATTCTTAAGTATGCATTCAAGTCCAAACTACACTCCAAATATACTCAAAATACACCAAAATTCACATAAATACTTAATATAAAATATGATAGATGTAGAAGCAAGTGTATTTCGTACTCTTTTTAAAGCCCTTTAATTTTACTAAAAATGTAAACTAAATTTAACTTAAATTTGCCATATTTAACTGCTGCTTCCATCTACTTAAATATTCCCTCCGCTCTTACATCTAGGTCTCTACGAGGCGCTTCATAAAACTTTAACTCGAAAACTCTTATCAAGCCAATCCCAAGCTACCCAATCCTTAAGCGGCTTCATCTCTGGGGCACTTAAATTTTAAATGGCATTTGTTAACCCTTTTGCTGCTGGCTTTTTATGACTTATAATTTTTGCCAACTCATTGCCTTTGAGTTCGGCGGGAAAATCACGGGCGGCCCGAGAGCGGGCAGCACTTTTCCGACTTGGCCATTTGTTGCGCTGGAAATAGCCGAGAAGTCTGCATAATTTATCAATGTCAAAGCTGGCCCGATGATGAACGCCAGGAAAATTGCCAGGACAGCAGATTGTAGCCTAGCCCGGCCAAGCCCATTTTATTGTCCTTTGCCGTCGAATCGATAAACTTACTTGTTGCCCAGAAAAGAAAGGAAGAAACCAAACAAGAAGATACGGAAAGGCCATAAAATTTGAGCTTTTTAACAAGCAAATCGAATGAAAGGCCGACGACAGGGATATTGTTGATATGAGCGCACAAAAAAAAAATATATATATATATATGTATAAGCGAAGAAAAGAAAAGAACTGAAATGAAAAGAAAGAAAAGGACATGCCTGCTGACCCGAGTCCAAGCTGCTTATCAATGGCCTAAGCTAAGCATTCCATTCCATTCCCCTCGCCTTTGTTGACTTACCTTTTGTATGGCCAGTCAGGACATTTTATATTTATTAAAAAAGACGAAACAACAACAACAACTCTCGTCTCGTCTCGTCTCGTTTCGTTTCGTTTCAGGTTTTTTGGGTAATAGGCATCCGGTCATAAAAACATGAATTGTGGCTCTTAGCAGCAAATCCAATTGGGCATAAATCGGCTTTGTCGCCAGCACATGAGATGGATCCTTCCTCTCGGTAACATCCTTGTTCTGGTCCTTTTCGTCCCACTCCCGAAAATCCCCTCCCACTTTCTCCTCTTATGTAGGTTCTCAGGTTATGCTCGTTTTATGGCTTTGCTCGGCTCTCCATTGTAGGCTTTATTTTATGTGCATTTAAGCACAATGCGCTTATTGACTTAATGACAAATGTAGTTAGGCAACACAATGGCTGACAATGCACTGCGGAAAATTGAAGCAATTTACGTTTATTAGAACATTATGCAGGGAAAATGAAAGAGTTGAAGATGCTAGAATCACATTTAAATAAAAATGTCGCCTAATAAATGCTTTTATCTGAATAGCATTCTTCTACATCCTTCCGATAAGCTTTATGTATTTTGTTCCGCTATAATAAATACATTTTTATTTCCGACAGTGTCTTATCCCGTTCGCAGTTCCTATTCCTGTTTCCGTCACCGTTTTGCCGGCTGTTTGTGAGCCAAAGTGCTTGAGTTTCCTATTATAAGGGACTTAACTGAAATTGCATTGTGGCCTGCATCCTGCACTTGTCACTGCCAGCCCCAAGCTATTTTCTACTGCTTGCGCTCCTGCTTTTCTCAAGGATGTTGACAAATTTACAAACGCGAAAGTGAATTTTCTTTCAATTTTGTTGCAACGACTTCGTCCCTCTCTTTCGTGCTTCCTTGTTGCCATCTTTTTCTGGCAGACAAGCAGGCAGGAAGCGCGCCTAAGTAGTTTTTGTATAATTGCACTCGTCATTGTCGCCTTGTCGACATCCTTGCTGAGGGGGCTCCTTCCTCACCTCTCTTCTCGCTCCCTTTGCACCTGTCTCCCCCGTGTCTTTAGCTCCTCTATCGCTCCTCTCTGTCGCTCCTGTGACAACAACAGCAATTAAGGAATGTTAACAAGCGCACTTTTCAACTTTGGCCCGCGGCTCGACGTTGCACTTCAAAGGTGTGCCGTTTTCTGTCTCTGTATGGGTTTGTATCTGTGTGCTTTGTATCTGAATCTTAATGTGTGAGTACCACACCTCTTCATCCTTTTCTGCGGCTTTGCCAGACCCAAAAACTTATTTGCTTACTGCGGTGACTAAGCTTCGCTTTAGCGGTTGATTGGCAAGGAATTCAAATGTGATACCCTGGAAAATGTGGATATGATAGCTTAGATTCAGTGCAGAATTTCATAAAGGGTAAAACAAATTAAATCATAATTCGATAATTCATAATATAAGACCTTTAGATGGTGATAATATAAGATCATTATCCTTCTAAATCTTACTAAAAGCGCATAAACTGATTTTAAAGTTCTAGATTATTTATCTTTGTTTGTTTATGACTTGGGAACTTCAAACGTCAAACTATATAAATATTATTAAGAATCTCATTAATACCATTTTCTTATGAATAATAGCCAAAAATTATGCAAACATTTACAGAGAAATTCCAAAGCCCCGAGTCAAAATCAAGTTTCTTCGCTAACCCAATTCTAGGCATTCCATGTTATCCCCTGAATTATTCATAAAGCTGTTTTGTAACCTAGTTGCATTCATAATCAGGCGATGACTGACACATCGCTCAGACAGTTTGGAATACCCCCACTTTGAAATCAATTTATACAAGCTCCACTATCCAGTGCCACCAGGCGGAGTAAGTCATAATTAAGCAAATCTGAAAATAATTGAAAGTTTGCAGCATAAATCCCAAAGACAAGCGAAACTACGGCATAGTTTTAAAAATTCCCTTGTTGACAATTAAGTTAAGCAGAAAGCACAACAAGAACCCGAGACCCGAAAACAAAACCAGACGCAGACATAACAAAAGCAAAAGCAACTGAAATGCGTCAAAGGCACGCAACCCTAACAAAGCAGGATAAAGGATAAAATGGAGTGGGCGGTGGATATAGCCGCCCATCCACCATTCACCATTCAGCCAGAGAAGGAGCAGAACTGGTTTCGGTTTCGGTTTCTGCTGGTTAGCAACCCTAATTTACTTTTAATAACTTCATAGGCCGAGCAGAAAGCTGTCAGGGGTGCGCATTAAAAGTATCCTTTTTCACATGGCCAGGACGACTGTGGCGGCGTTAATTTCGATTTTGCCTAACGAGGGTTAAATGCTCGCCCCGCTCCAGCAGTTTAACGCAACTTGTCAGAGTTTGTCAGCGGCAAGAGCAGCCAACTGGGCGTATGAGCGATATCGATAACGATAATTACACATGCAGACAGACGAGCGTCCCCGCAGTCTCTCGTCTCCCGTCCCCCTGACTAACCCCACTCCCCTGCAACGCATTCAGGTGAAAAATTCAATTTGCAACGTGTGTATGGGCCCTTCAGGCCGAACATGCCTAAGTGTGCGATTGGGTTTCTCTTCTATTTTTTCGGAGAAGGAGCAACTCCACGGGAGTAGAATTTGGATGCCTGCCGGGATGGGGGCCTATCAAGTGTGTGGCTGCCTGACTGAGTGACTTTGCTGTCAGGACATAGATTTGTGATGCAAGAGCCGCCGAAAAAACGAGTAAGGAAAACTCATCCAAGAAGTAGACATATGACGAGCTCAAGTGTGTCACCATCACGGATGGCATCGTGTCACGAAAGGAACTTCCCAAACATTTGATTATACTTTAAGATAATTTATAAGAAAATAAAATGTATTTCCTTATAAAATTTTGGAACTTATTTTAATTATAGAAATGTTAAATAGGAAACATTGTATCATTTTAAAAGACTTCTGTTGTTTTAATAAGTTTCGTTTCGTTTTTAAAAAATTACAAATTAATCTTATCTAATTTTTAAACTTTTCAACAGCTGAAGCTCCTTATTTATTTTTATACATTGGCTCGACATTCCCAGACTTAACCTTTATAATTAATGCAAATAATAGTAAACCTTTAAGCATAGGATATGTGTTATCGATTACTTCCCTTTAATCGAAAGCCTTGTCCCATCCCTAATCGCTTTCACAGCTGCCGACAGGCAAAAGCGAAGACGAAGCGAGAAATCGAAAAGACACAGCCAGAGAATCGGAGGGGGAAAGCGAGGACTTTGAGTGACTGAAGCGGAACTGTGAATGCCAGATTCTGTGATTTGATGCCATGTTCTGGGGCTGGTACAGCTCCAGCTCCAGCTTCAAATTCAGGCGAAGCTGAAGCTCCAGCTGCAGCTCCTTTCCTTTTCCATCTTCGTCTCCCCATGTCGTTGTGTGTGCCCAATGCCATTGCCATTTCCCTAGCCTGCTTTTGACAGTCGTTTTGCAAACATGTCGAAGCCATTAAGACAATCATGCGTTCTCTCTCTCTGCGTGCCAGCGCCCGTCTCTTTCTGCACCATCAAGTGCTTTTTTCGGAATACTTCTGCTCACACCTCCCCTTCCACAGGCTCTAGAATTTCCCTCCGCTTCCAATTTTTTGTATGTTGGAGCGCTTTGTGATGCATGTTTTGTTTTTGAAAAATGGCTGTCGCGTCACTCCTATTGTGTTTTTGAGTGTTTGTCCTTCGTCCTCTTCATCTGGCTCTCTATCCCTCCAACTCTCTTTCTGTCTGTTTGTCACAGAGATTTATGCGTTGCAATTTACACAGGAACAAAAAAATCGTGAAGAACAGAAAAAAAAACTAAAAGAGTGCGACAAAAATGTTTGCCCAACGCTTAGATTGAGTGGAAGTCCTTCTTGCGGGCACTGTAGGTGTTGAAGCGGATTCCGATACTGGAGAGGGATTCCTGCTCACACCTCTCTTGCTTCTAGGCTTTTCTATCTCTTTCAAGGACTATGGAGCTCTAGTGGGGTTAGGTCCTGGCGCAGAATAATTTTTTGCAAGCTAAAATATATTCATCAGGGCGTTAGGCTTACTTCAGTGGTTGGGAAATTCATTCAAATGGTTTTTATCCTGATAAATTGGTTGGAGAGAGGATTATTCTCTTGACAGACACAGAAGGATATTCAAATATAATTAATTAAATTGTATGGATGATTTCAAATAATAAATAAAGTAGTTTGTATTTATTGTATATACATTTTTGTGTTATTATATATCCCCGAATAAATCCGGTTTTTTAATTAACTTGACTTCTGCCGGAAGTCAAATATATAATTGTCAATATTCTGCACTCATTCCCATTTCCGCATCATTCCATTTTATTTATAAATATTTTTTTAATTCCACTATTAAGCCCAGAAATTATGACGCCATGAATTTTAATCAAACATTTTGCGACCCACCGAAACCAATTCAAAATAATGTTGCAGCGGCGGGAAAAACTTAATGACTTATGAGTGGGCATAAAACGGGGCAGAAACTACATTATCCCATATTTCACAGGGGTCCATGTCGCACTCCCACGCACGAAACACCCCGAAAACTCGCACCTCCCCAAAAAAAGGGAACCCTCTCGTACACTCTGCATCCCCAAAATTGAAACCATTCCCTCCCCCCGAGGAGGTTTCGAAAAATACAACGCACTGCAGCGTAAAAAGTTTCAGAGACCATAAAAAGCTACAACAAAAGCCGGGGACAAACTAATGAAAAGGAGCCAAGGATGTTAAGGGGGTGGATCTGATCCAATCGTTATCGCAACAAAAAGCAAGGATAACCGAGGACAGGACGGGACAACGACTATAACGACAGATTGAACCCTTCGCTTTTAATGCAATTAAGTTTAATTGAAAATTTGCACTCCGAAATTATGAGGCGAACGTGTTTGGGAAAGAGGCCAACGGCAGGGCCCCAGCAATCAGGCAGATAGAAATTAACATGAACACACTGTTATGGGGGCGTTATCCTGGGTGCTTGGCACGTACTCGTCCTCATCGTCCTCGTCCACGTTCCCGTCCTCGTCCTCGTCCTTGTCCTGACTGAAAGCAATCAAGCGTTCAAATCACTAGCCCCAAAAAGCCCAAGTTTTCTTTGATGCTGCGCGGTGGCGGCGGAATGATGAAAACGGGGCGGCTGAAGGGGTCGTGGTTACCCTGCAGGACTTTATTACAAAACAAACAAGCAACAAAGTGAGGCAGGACCCAGGACTCCCGATGCCACCCACTCCACTACCCCCGTCCTGGCATTTAACTTATCTTTTATCTTGATTGCTGTTGACGATGACAGGGATAATGATGATGATGGCGCCTGGTCACGGTGTGTCCTGTCTGTGTGTCCCGGCTCCCGATTTCAGTTTACCTGTTCCCGGATAGGATTTGTGTTTGAACAAGCGAATGGCGCTTGATTTTAATTAGCATTTGACACAGCAGCTTGACAGCTGGCAGATCCTTGACTCCTGCTCCCGGATCCTTTTTCAGCTGCTGCTGCCGCCCGGCCGCTGCCGCTGCTGCTTAATGAGCCATCGCCCATCGCCCGACTGGAATTGCAAATGTCCCCGTGTGCAAATAAAAACATCCTTGTGGCTGCTCAGTAGCAAAAGAAAAGCAGAAAGCAAGGAAAACAGATTCGCGTCGTAACATTTTACGGTTGACAAAGTTTCGTGGCACGAAAAAAGCAGTAACTGCAATAGTTCGCTTGAACTTTAGCCCGGGAGAACTTAAAAAATGCACTTCCTTGGGGGAAAAATAGAGCCAGGGTTGTGAATAAATAAAAAAGAAAATAGAAATGTATATATTATGAAAACGGTTCTTTAAAATAATTCTCAATAAAAATTGACTTAAATATAAGTGAATGCCAAGAATAGAAATCACACATATGTATGCTTTCCAAGCTTGGCAGTAAAGCCTGCACTCTTTCTCTGGATACATCTAACTGGGAATTGTAACTGGGATAACTGACACTTTCATCCATCCACCCAAAACACACACTCACAGGACACGACCAGAGAGACATTGAAGCCCGGCCAAGGATTTGTCACCGGATGCGCTGCGCCGGAAAATTCAATGTGAAAACTTTGCATTTGCCATGTGCAATGCCAGAGGAAAGTGTTTCTGCGAGGCTGAGGGCGAGGATGTGTGCGATGCAGTGTGTTTTTCCAGGTGTGCTTGGCAGGGTGTCAGGTATGGCTGGCTGGAGACTAAGCTGCCGTTAAGGCTCCAACTAGAGCCAAAGCCCGAGCCAAGTGCAATGGCAACTACATGGCCTCGTACATATGTATGCCAGCCATTGGACACATGCTCCAAGAGGGGCAAGGGGCCTACCGAAATATGGAGCAATAGTTGGCAATGATTCTCTCCAGACAGACTAACCCACATGTGGGAGCGGCAATAGATATGCACATGGCCATACAGGATACCCAGAGAAGTATGTGCACAAAAAGGAAAATTTGGTGTTAGGTTAAAAATGCGAATAATAAAGTCCGAGTATTTTCTAAACTAACTGAATAATACTATGACTTTGTAATATATTTGAATATTATTAATTGGGTATAGAATATATTTAGCAATTTTTTCTTTCTGTGTACACATATGCCACAAGTATTTGCACAATTTTTGTGTGCTCCCCCACAACTCTCTCTTGCAGCATTGTAATGCATTTACCAGGGGGGGCCCGAAACTTTCTGCTCGGCTCTCAATGCAAATGTGTGCGCTCTCCCGTGCGCCCTGAATTATTTATATTATTTGCACTCTATATGCACAAGTCGAAGTTGTCTAAGCATAAATAAAGTCCTAAATAAAATGGCACAAAGAACCCAAGTTTCCTGGAAAGTCGAATGCATCATGACTCTTGAACATTTCACTGCTCGAATTTGGTCTGGGGGTGTTACGAGCAATTAGTAAGAGTGTCACTTCACCACACCCCCCAAAATACTACAAAAAAATAAACAAAAAACAAAAATAAAACCCCAAAAAAGAAGTGAGTCATTGGCAAACACCCTTGTCTGCGCTAGAGAAGAGTGAAATGGTACAATTTATGGTTTGTTTCGGACTGTTTCTCCCGTTGTTATAGCGCTGGGTGTGCGTCGTTATGATTCATAACTAAACAAGAACAACGAAAGGACTTCTCGACAACATCCCCGGAAACAATTTGCGGCACACGAACATGAGGCGTTTACAAAAGTTTAATTTTACTTGCATTTCGTGAGCGGCAGTTACGGAAACTTGGACATTTTTATATACGAAATTTACATGTGACATTCATGGGTTTTAGAGGTAGAATTTAGGTAGATTTTTAATATATGAATCTTCAATTTTAAGGGTCTTTTATTAAATACTTCCTTGCCTTGCAGGTCCAAGTAAAATTCAATTAATTACATAATTCCTTATTTAATTACCTTCGCATTCCACCTACACACGAGGAAGAAGGACAGAATTTAATCATGACACACAAAATTGTAGATAATGAACCTCTTGGCACATTAAATATACATATTTTATACGTATTTCGTCCAATTTGGATAGCTCCTCCATCACTGGATGGCCCACATCCATCCATTATTGTTGCTGTTGTTCCCTACAAGACACACTTGGTGTAGCAGCTGTTGCTGCCTCCGCTGCTTTTCACGTAAATTATAGCAAAAATTTAATTATTGCATTGGCCGTTCTACTTTACTTTTGCTGCAAAGGCGGAAAGGGACGGAGGCCCAACTAACATACTTCCTTGGCCCCAGGCAGCAGGCACTGGCAAAAGTTGTATGTCGAAAAGTATGCTACTAAAACAATTAGCAAGTCTTAGAGCTGGGCTATAATTAAACCAACAATGGGCTGAGTGGGAGCCCACTTCCTCCTCGAGGGGCTGCCTTTGATTGATGATGCAAAAGCAGCCAAAGCTAAAAACTAAAGCCAAGCCGGCCCCTTGGAAGTATGCAACACATAAGCAACTTGCAAAGGCGTTCAAGGAACACACTCTTCTGGGATTTAAAGGGCTGCGGGTGTGTGTGTGTGTGGTGCAGAGCCTTTGTTTTACTTCTGACCCGCCGACAAACTATGCAGTGCCACAAACAACAAAAAGTAGAGTCCGTTAGGCAGCATAAAGAAGTCTAAATACTCTTTTGATATTTATGCTAGTTTGTGTCAAGGTAAAAATTTAAAGTCATAATTCTAGCAGTCATTTAGTATTTTTTTTTAAGCATAATTTTATTTAATTTTGGAATAACCAAGACTTCAATACATGTAGACTAACTTGTCACAGAAATCAGACTTCGGAATTGCTAGTAAACTCATCTCATCTCAAAAGTGAAAGTAAAGCACATATGATAAAAAACGAAATCTTCCAATTGAGACGATTTCAATTGGAAGATTTCGTTTTTTATCATGTGTGCTTTACTTTTACTTTTAATCAAATATTAAAATGAATACATTTTTAAATGGAAATATAAATATAAATCTATAAGCTGTCCCTTATATTGCAATAGTAAATAAGAATTAAGATTTAGATTATTTAAGCAAAACAAATATTTTATTGATTAATCATTCACATAACATAAATATGAAAGATACAAATTAAAACCATTATTCAATTATTGAATCTGAAACCTTAGAGTGTTCCTTACCAATACATCTCTTTTCGAAACTCTTAATTAAATTGCTTTTCGAAGTTAATAATATGAAATGTTATAGAAAGTAACAAGTATTCCATCTTATATAATCTCATCTATCTTAGATCAGGCTTTAGTTACGCTTCACCTCGTATATACCCACTTCAGTTAGTGATGCCCGAGAGGTAGCCGGGCAAATGTGTGTTATTACAATACATACACTTGCCTCAAGTCAGCATACCCCCTTGCCCCCTTCTCGCTTTTCGCCTGTCTGCTAAAAGGAAAAGAAAATGTTTAAGGAAATTGCAGCAAATATTTTGCTTGTTAAGTGAAACCCAGTTTGGCGAAACGCTTTCGCAGCAATTTCTTCAGGCATTTCGACAACGTCTTGGTCCTCGGTCTCGAGGCCCAGGATCCTACTCCTGGTCCTGCTACCCTGGCTGCATTTTAGTTGCTTACTCCAGTAAAAACCCCTACCAGGAGGCCGCCCCTGCACTATTTGATGCATTTTGCATAAGCGCTGGGCAAATGCCTTTGCTGCTTTTATGCAAATTTCAAGCATTTTCCATGTCGTTACATTCTTCGTCGTGTTTTAGTTTTGCCCATAAATGCATATATGCAGGCGAATGTGTGTTGGCCGTGCAACTTTCCTTGGCATGCAATTAAAACTAAATTAGTAGGCCTCTGGGCCACATCGGGATCTGGTTGCAATCGCCGCTGTTGACAAATTTTCTCTGTTTGCTAATTGAATTATTCAGCTGCAAGTCGCCAAAGTTTTTCCCCATCGCCTGCCCTTGGTCTCCTCTTTTTTTTGGTGGAGAATGTTCCCAAACAAACTGGAAAATGAAGCGTAATCAAAACAAAGGTCCCCGTCCCCATCCGTTCGTTCGAACCCTTTTTTTAGGTGTTGAACATCACCGCAGGGCCCAAACCGCACAAGCCAACTTTGGTCCTGTTCCCGGTCGTGGTCCTTGTGCCTGGTCAGCAAAGATATGCACAAACAGGAGTAGCGGCAAAAAAAAACACAAAAAAAAAATTGTGTCCATGGTTGAGCAACTTTCGGTTGTGAACACGCCCCTTACAAGCCGCCCCCTTCTGTTTTTTTTTTTTGGGCAACCCCACATGCGACATTTAACCCTCGAATTGTGCTCGACGGACACATTGAATGCTTACACTTGGTCACGAGTTGTGCCTCCTTTGCTCTGGGATTTGTTGTAGAAAACTAGGAGAGCACAAGTTATTAAACTGTTTTTTTTTTTATAGTTTTCGAAACTATCTATGTTTTATACCTAAAAAAAGTAGGAAAAGTCTAATTGATATAAATCGAATGTGAAAGTTGTTTAATAATAAAGTTAAAGGGTAATCTTATATACTATAAATTTTTTCGTATATTTCAAGCAACATTTATCGAAACCTAGACAAAATAGTATGATCGTTAATACGAAAATTTAACCTGTAATTCGTTAAAATAATAATATAACACAAATTATGATTCATAACTATTTATTTATTATGTATTTTATATAGTTTACCAAACATTTTCTG
>VNJS01016294.1:0-19398 GCA_008042575.1 Drosophila watanabei
AGGTTTTCAGGACCGGATCCCCCACAACAGCAACCAGTTGCTCAAACACGACTGAATTTCCATTCTCCAGCAGCAGTGGCGATCACCGAAGAGCAAGAAGATTTTCAAAAACAAGCTTTTCACCATACCAATTGAGTTCAACAAAAAGCAAGTTTCAAAGCTTTCCAGTCACTAGGAATATTTAAACTGTTTCAACCTTGTGAAGATAATCATTTTCAGAAAAATACATCAATAAATACATAAATAAACAGAGGAGCCCAATTCTTAGTTCAGTATTTTCCTTATAAATAAGTCATTAAAAAGATTATTCAACAGGTAAAAGAGAGTAGAGATATATTTTTGAAAAGCGAATGTAAAATTTAAATAATCTTACATGTTCAAATTTAAATACTAAAAAGTGTTGGAGAGCATTTACAGACTCATTTGACATTTCTCACTGACATCAAAGTTGGTTAACAATATTACTTACTATCGATACTAATCGGTTTGCAAAAATAATGCAAAATAAATTCCAAAATGTTATATGTTATTAGAAAAATCTAAAATAATTCCAAAACAAAATCATAATAAGTAAATTCTACACTAACCAAATATTTAAAATCTATAAATTAAGCAAGTATTTACCACACAAAGACAGCCGATGACAGTTCCCAACTATCGTCTCAATTCTCACCCCCAACACAGCCCTTTTTCCCATCGCTAACCGCGACCCAACTGTCAAATTTCTTTCTTTTCGTTGTTTTTACGACGGTAAGTGCGTTTTCGTGTTTGATTTCGTTTTTGGCCCGCCATCCCTGCATATAATTCCATATAAACAATGAAAAACGGGACGCAAGGCAGGGCCAGACACGATAAAGTAAATATTTCGAATTTCCGAGAAACCGAAACTAACGCAATGCACCCATTTTGTTTACAGTCCGCAGCACAAGCAAGATGAAACTGAACAAGTTCGTGTCGTCGTCGCGCAGGAAGAACCGCAAGCGCCACTTCCAGGCCCCCTCCCACATCCGTCGCCGGCTCATGTCCGCCCCGCTGTCCAAGGAGCTGCGCCAGAAGTACAACGTGCGCTCCATGCCCATTCGTCGCGACGACGAGGTCCAGGTGATCCGCGGCCACTTCAAGGGTAACCAGGTTGGCAAGGTTGTCCAGTCCTACCGCAAGAAGTTCGTCGTCTACATTGAGAAGATCCAGCGCGAGAATGCCAACGGCACCAACGTCTACGTCGGCATCCATCCCAGCAAGGTGCTGATTGTCAAGCTGAAGCTCGACAAGGACCGCAAGGCCATCCTGGAGCGTCGCGGCAAGGGACGTCTGGCTGCTCTCGGCAAGGACAAGGGCAAGTACACCGAGGAGACCGCCGCTGCCCAGCCTATGGAGACCGCGTAAATTACCGGCAAACAGTCTGGATCGCAATCGCCTCTGTGACGTCACTGTTTACTGTTTTTACCGTAACCGATTAGTGTAAAAAACAAAAAACAACTTAAAAAATCGCGGAAAATGGCGCCATTCTTTACAATAAAGAACAGTTGATTTTTCGCAAAAAGTTGACGAATGTTTAGTTTTCCTTTAAATGTACTTAAATGTTTTCAATGGTGTTGTATTGAATCTGTGTAGGATCTGACCAAGGGTCCCAGGATTTTGATTTGTAAAGGATCTGGTTCAGCGTCCCAGGATTTCAGTTTGTTCGTAATTATTTTGTTGACATTTTCCGATGAGCATGTGACTTGTTTTATGGAGTTTACCTTAATTTTATGAATTAGTGGAATATATTTCTTGGTTTGCTTTCATAAATGTTAAATACCAAAACAAATAATATGGTATATAAATTTGAAAACTGATTAGTAAAATACTAAAATATTCACTTAACTGAAAGATTGCTAAAAACATATTGAAAGATGTTCATTTGGTTGTGCTTTTGATTGAATATTTTCTCTATCTGGGTATGAACATGTCGTTAAAACGGTTTTATTTTAATCGACAGTCAAATTACTTTTGTTAGAAATTAAATATATATTTGTTTTTTAAGTTTTTTGACCATTGAGGTAGGTTCTTTGACCTTAAATCTTCAAATTGCTATTTAAGTGGCATTCCTATTATAGTTTTAAAACTAGTTTTAGGTGAGGCGCTATGCTTTCAGGATTCTGGATAATTTCAATTAAGAAAACATAACTTTATTGTCAGATGAACATGAGTTTGTGCTTTGGACAGTATTTTTTCTGACTTTTATACATATGTAAATCTATAAGATATGAGAAGACACTTTAATGGCTTTGGTTTTTGTTCTTGTGGCACTTGTAGGATCAAATATTCATATTCTTAATCTTAGTAACGGCGCCCCGAACGCTGCTTGTTGGAATCATAGGGAGTGTTACGCTTCTCCTCGCGCTTCTTGCCCTTCGCCGGTTTCGGTTCCTCCTCGTAGTCCTCGCCCAGCTTGCGCTTCTTTTCCTCCTTTATGAATGCCTTGCGCTGCGATGGGAACATTCCAGTGGGTTCCCTCACTATGTTGGCGCTGGCACAATAGGCCTGCGGATCGTAATCGGGTGTGTCGTCCTCGTCCCAGTTTTCCTCGCACTCGATCTTGGCGTGCTTGGTGTCTTCGCTCAAAACGGCAGCCGCACTGGTCTGGTACTGGACAATAATCTTGCGATCGTCACAGATTTTGAGGTGTGGCTATTAAAGTATTGGGTTTTAGAAGCAGTATACTTAATATTTTGGATTTACTCACATAGTATTCTGGTTCTGGGATCAAGTGCGCCTTATTGAAAGGACAGACCATTAGATTCAACTGGTCCTTGTAGAGCTCACGGCATTTCATGATGTGCTGCTGCAGTTTCTTGCGCAGCATTTTGTGCTCCTTGTTGTAAGGACAGTATACCATCTCCGATTCATCACAGTCCATGGTTAATTTTTAAATAAATTTCAGACGAATCTCAGGTTTCAGATTTCTGTTTATGACTCGCGCTTCTCGCAGATACAGTGTTGGAAAGTGTTATTAAACAAGACTAGCCTTGCGATAGTTATAAGTTGTGAAAAAAATGGTGTTGTTTTTAAAAGATATAGTTTCTGTATATATTGAATTTTTGAGTATATTGTTTCTGAGTATATTGAATATATTTATCAACTATTATTTAACTTTTCACGTAATATTCTATCAAAGAGAGTATCGCCTACAAATTTGTGTCATGTGTTCATCTCTAGTTTTCCTAATGTGGCCACTTTACAACACTAGTTTCTACCAATAAACAACGCAGCTGTGAAAAAATATTTATAAAAAAAGATAAATACATAATTTTTTATCATTTTAGTAGTTTTACTAGCACACCAGCAAGATGGGCAAGGGATTCAACAACTACATGTGCAAGAAATTCTTTCACCCGGCCTCCAGGGACAACCTAAAAAGGGTAAGTACTGTTTCCTCTGATGAAATAGATGATGATTTTCGGGAAAGAATTTTCAATATGATGATACGAAATCCCCTTTTTTAGGTATGGATGGCCGAGCAGCAGGCGGAGGCGTACAAAAAGAAGCAGGAGGAGCTGCGCAACCAGTACGAAAAGGAGCAGAATCTGCACGAGAACAAGGCGATGCTCAGCAAGGACAGCAAGGACAAGCTGAGCGTGAACTTCATGTACGAACCGCCGCCAGGAGTGCGAAAAGAGCGCGAGAAGGACGACAACGAGCCGGAGTACAAGTTCGAGTGGCAGCGCAAATACAATGCTCCCCGAGAGTCATACTGCAAGGGTGACACCGAGATCCGGGACCAGCCCTTCGGTATCCAAGTGCGCAACGTTCGTTGCCTGAAGTGCCACAAGTGGGGCCACATCAACACGGACAAGGAGTGCAGCATGTACAGCATCTCAATGAGCGAGGCACGAAAATTGCACGCAGAAAGCGAGGCCACCGACATAATGTCCAAAAACGTCCTCGAAGAGCAGATGAAGGAGGATGGTTTCATGATGAAGCGATCGGCAATGGAGCTGCAGAGCATTCACGCCATCCGCCAGCAGCATCAACTGGTGCCCAGCGATGGCGAGGAGGAAGCCAGCTCTCAGCCACAAAACCCGGAGCTTCTGTTCCTTAAGTCGCTGTCCAAGAAGCAGAAGCTGAAGCTCCTGAAAAAGCTGGAGAAGATTGAGCGCATGAAGCGTAAGGGCGACCAAGCCATCAAGAAATCGTCAAAGAAAAAGGCCAAAAAGCAAAAGGATGAGAAAGATGGCAAGAAAAGGAAATCCAAGAGCGAAAAATCTGGGAAAAAGGAGCGAAAATCTTCAGTTGGCGACAGTAGTTCATCGTCATCGTCTTCCTCATCCTCGGATAGTGAGGACAATCGCAGGAGTAATCACAGAGATGACAAGAGAAGCGGCCAACATAGATCCAGGGATGCCGAGGATCATCACCACCGTCGAAGGGATGAGCAGAGGAGTCGCAGGGATCGTTCTCGGTCCAGAGATCGCTCTCGCTCCGTCAGCCGGGACAGGAGGAGAGATAGAGAACGCCGCGATCATCATTCGAGGCGATAAGACTTTCGTTTTGAAACCAATCAATCCACCAATAAACAATATCAATCATTTTTTATATATATCTTCTTCAAAACTGACACATTTTATGAAATTCCCTGGTCTCGCAATTAGATCCTGGCCAGCTGAGCTGTTGTCGAGGATCCAGCGGAGACGCAGAGCTCGGCGCCATGATTGCTCCCGCCCTCGCGCGAAATGCTCTTCACATGGATGTGGCTCTTGAGCATGGCAGCGCGCAGGATGAGCATCCTGGCGTGACGCTGATACTGCTTGCCCATAATCAGAGCCCGCTCGAAGGTGCTGTTCCGCTGGTCCGCCTCCTTGGCGTACAGAATCTTGTTGTGCGAATCGATGCGCGCCTGAATCTGCCCGTCCAATATCAGCTGCATGACCTCGTTCTCCAGATCCCCAACCGACGAATTGAAGGCCATGGCCATTTTGTGCATGTCCGCGGACATATAGGGACTGAAGTACTGGATCAGCGCCCGATTGCGTATCTTGGTGTAGAGAGCGGTGACATGCGGTGCTATATACATGTCCACCAGCAGATTGTCGCGGATCTCGTCCAGCAGGGTCAAGCAGGAGGCATACTTGCTTTCGTAGAACTTGAATATAATGTCCCGGAGCTGCGGTTCCAGTTCCAAGAACAGTTTGAACGATGTGGAGGCAATGACCAAGCGCTTCAGCTCCGGCCGATCGAAGGTAGCCAGGGCGCAAAGTCCACCGTAGACAGCCACATTGCTGGTGGAGATCATCTCGGGGAAATCGCAGTGATCAAAGTTGGCGTTGAGGAAATGCTTGGCGGCCACCTTGTACTTCTTTTGCTGCAGCTCCGCCAGTCCGGCGGCGCACTCCAGACGCGTGTGCACCTGGGCGTTGGCCTCCTTGGAGCCCTCGGCGAAATCGGGAGTGCTCTCCGCCTTGGAAATGTAGCTCATCACATGGGCCCAGTTCTGCAGATAGATGGACACCTTGATGACGTTGAGGCACATGTTGACCACATGCTTGCCGCTGGTGCAGTAGTCCCTGGCCCGGGAGTAGCACTTGAGGGCGTTGGTTAGGTCGCCGCAGCTAAGATAATGATCGGCCAGGTCATCGTGCCCGCGACGAATGCTCTCCTTGATCGAATTGGACTTGTAGTTCTTCAAATCAGAGTCCAGTTTCTCCAGCTTTAGCGCAGCCTTCTTCATCTTGGTGTCCACCCAGACGGCGTCAAAGGCGAAGGCATCCTTCTCGCCGGCGGGCTGAGCCTGTCCCTGTCCCTGGGCCTGGGCCACCGGCTGGGCGGCAATATCCGGCAAGGGAGCAGCAGCTGGAGCACCGATAACAGCAGCAACAGCAGCGGCAGCGCCAGCTGCCTGATCTCCGGGAGCCGGCGGAGCGGGTGCATTGCCGGCATTCAGATCGGCCAATCGCTTGTGCAGCTCCTGGTACAGAATGACGTTGTACGTGCTCTGGACATAGGTGATGGCCATCTTCAAGGCCTCCACCGCCAAGACTGGGCAGACGTCCGCCACATAGATCAGACGATGCAGCCGCACGATCCCCGAATATTGATTGGCGTAAACCTCCAGGTCGATGCTCGGGTTCTCCACCACAATCTGCTGCTCCTCATTGTTCTCGTTGTCCTCGTTGGGCGGCGCATCCACTTGCATCGGCTCCACGGCGTTCTTTTGTTTGCAAAATACACTATCATCAGTAAATACCCGAGATTAGACGTAGTTTGACGGCGGCTCTCACCTGCATTAGTGGCGGAATCGGCAGGACGGGCATCTTGCAGCGATTTGCGGTTAAAAATTCGTAAAATTCACTAAAGTTTCTGCTCCGTCAATTTATTTTTCCCGATTTGCAAAAGATTACAATTTTTCGCATCGATACCGGCACGAATTGGAGATGGGACAATCTGAGTCACGAACAAGTATGTATGAAACTTTCAAATACAGTTTAATTTCATTTTACAGACCTCTGTAAATCCATTAAAAATAGCACTACATAGGCTTTGAATTACGACTCTTATAATTAAATGAAATAAATAAATAACATAAGAAGAGAAGGGAGCAATAAATCACAGTTTTTGTCACTGTGACTTTTCTTCGCTCACCTCTCGCTGACTGCATCGATAGCAGCCGGCACTTACCAAAACTGTTTTCCCAGAGACAAGAAGAAGAAGAAGCGCACCACGCAGAGATAAACTTTCAATTGTTTGTGAAATAAACTAAATAAAACAGTAAAATCATAAACATAAAACCGAATAAATATGTCGAACATAACGGCAGCGGTAATAGCAAACCGCAACAAGAAGCATTTCTTGGGCGTACCGGCTCCATTGGGCTATGTGGCCGGTGTTGGTCGCGGGTAAGTGCTGAAAATTATACGTTCCTCACCGAAACAGCTTTTATAATGGTTTCTTTATAATTTCAGAGCCACTGGCTTTACCACCCGTTCGGATATTGGTCCAGCCCGTGATGCCAACGATGTGTCCGACGATCGGCATGCGCCGCCGGCGACCAAACGTAAGAAAAAAGACGAAGAAGAAGAGGAGGACGAAGACTTGAACGACTCAAACTATGACGAGTTTAGTGGTTACAGCGGCTCCCTGTTCTCCAAGGATCCGTACGACAAGGATGACGAGGAGGCTGATGCCATCTACGATTCAATAGACAAGCGGATGGACGAGAAGCGTAAGGAGTATCGCGACCGGCGGCTGCGTGAGGATCTGGAGCGTTATCGCCAGGAGCGACCGAAGATCCAGCAGCAGTTCAGCGACCTCAAACGCTCCCTGGCCAGCGTCACATCGGAGGAATGGTCCACCATCCCAGAGGTGGGTGACAGTCGCAACAGAAAGCAAAGGAATCCCCGGGCGGAGAAGTTTACTCCCTTGCCGGATAGCGTGCTATCGAGGAGTCTGGGCGGCGAGTCTTCCTCCACGTTGGATCCCTCGTCTGGCTTGGCCTCTATGGTACCTGGAGTGGCCACACCGGGCATGCTAACGCCCACGGGAGACTTGGATTTGCGGAAGATTGGCCAGGCTCGTAATACCCTGATGAATGTGAAGTTATCACAGGTTTCCGATTCCGTAACCGGCCAAACGGTGGTGGATCCCAAGGGCTACCTCACCGACCTGCAGAGCATGATTCCCACCTATGGCGGCGATATCAATGACATCAAGAAGGCCCGCTTGCTGCTGAAAAGTGTGCGCGAAACGAATCCCAATCATCCGCCCGCTTGGATAGCTTCTGCCCGTCTGGAGGAGGTCACCGGCAAGGTTCAGATGGCCAGAAATCTGATAATGCGCGGCTGCGAAATGAATCCCCAGTCGGAGGACCTTTGGCTGGAGGCAGCTCGCCTCCAACCGCCGGATACAGCCAAGGCAGTGATTGCACAAGCTGCTCGTCACATTCCAACGTCTGTCAGGATTTGGATCAAGGCTGCCGACTTGGAAACGGAAACCAAGGCCAAACGTCGGGTTTTTCGCAAGGCTTTGGAGCACATCCCGAACTCTGTTCGTCTGTGGAAAGCCGCCGTCGAGCTGGAGAACCCAGATGATGCCCGCATCCTGCTTTCCCGAGCTGTGGAATGCTGCAACACCAGCGTGGAGCTGTGGCTGGCCCTCGCCCGCTTGGAGACCTACGAAAATGCCCGAAAGGTGCTAAACAAAGCCCGCGAGAATATACCAACGGATCGGCAGATTTGGACAACAGCTGCCAAGCTAGAGGAAGCCAATGGCAACATACACATGGTGGAGAAGATCATTGATCGTTCGCTGACCTCGCTGACCGTCAACGGGGTGGAGATCAATCGCGATCACTGGTTCCAGGAGGCCATCGAATCGGAGAAATCGGGAGCCGTCCACTGCTGTCAGGCTATAGTTAAAGCAGTCATTGGGATCGGAGTGGAGGAGGAGGATCGCAAGCAGACTTGGATCGATGATGCGGACTTTGTAAGTATAAAAATCTTGTACCTTATATCTTAAATCCTTAATTGTAATATTTATCCCTCTTCTAGTGCGCCAAGGAGAATGCTTTCGAGTGTGCCCGGGCTGTCTTCGCCCATGCCCTTCAGGTGTTTCCCTCCAAGAAGAGCATTTGGCTGCGAGCTGCTTACTTTGAGAAGAACCACGGAACACGCGAATCCCTGGAAGCATTGCTGCAACGTGCCGTTGCCCATTGTCCCAAATCGGAGATCCTGTGGCTGATGGGCGCCAAGTCCAAGTGGATGGCCGGGGATGTGCCTGCGGCAAGAGGGATTCTCTCGCTGGCCTTCCAGGCCAATCCCAATTCCGAGGACATTTGGCTGGCTGCCGTTAAGCTGGAATCGGAGAATTCGGAATACGAACGGGCGCGACGGTTGCTGGCCAAGGCCAGAGGATCGGCTCCCACGCCCCGGGTGATGATGAAGTCAGCGCGTTTGGAATGGGCATTGGAGCGATTCGATGAAGCTCTGCGGTTGCTTGAAGAGGCTGTGGAAGTATTTCCCGATTTCCCGAAACTCTGGATGATGAAGGGTCAGATCGAGGAGCAACAGAGGCGAACGGATGATGCGGCTGCCACCTACACACTGGGCCTGAAGAAGTGTCCAACTTCCATTCCGTTGTGGATTCTCTCAGCGAATTTAGAGGAGCGCAAAGGAGTGCTCACCAAGGCGCGTTCCATCCTCGAGAGAGGTCGCCTGCGTAATCCCAAAGTGGCTGTTCTCTGGCTGGAGGCCATACGCGTAGAGCTGCGTGCAGGTCTCAAGGAGATAGCCAGCACCATGATGGCTCGAGCCCTGCAGGAATGCCCCAATGCCGGTGAACTCTGGGCAGAGGCCATCTTTATGGAAACGAAACCGCAGCGCAAGACCAAGTCTGTGGATGCGCTCAAGAAGTGCGAGCACGATCCTCATGTTCTTCTGGCTGTGTCGAAGCTTTTCTGGTCGGAACACAAGTTCTCAAAGTGCAGGGATTGGTTCAATCGAACGGTAAGGATTGATATTTAATTTTCTATTAAATCTAAGTAAAGCTAATGGTTGATTTATTGCAGGTCAAAATCGATCCGGATCTGGGCGATGCTTGGGCGTATTTCTACAAGTTCGAATTGCTTCATGGAACGGAGCAGCAACAGAAGGAGGTCCTCGATCGCTGTATTGCCGCAGAACCAACGCACGGCGAGTCCTGGTGCCGCGTCAGCAAGAACATCCAAAATTGGCAGTTCAAAACACCGGAGACGCTGCGCGCCGTTGTCCGGGAACTGTCCATACCTATTTAAGCCAAGTTTCATTATTATTTTATATACAAAAAATATATATTGTCTTGTGCAGTCCTAGCGCTGCATCTCTCGATATCCTTTAACAATGCCGTAGACTAGCTTAAAGTGCTTGAAGATGAATTCACAGAGAAAGAGGCCAAAACTGGCGGCAGCTCCACAGCCAAAGATGCCCAAAGCATAGCGGCATTCGGTGATGCCAATGGAGACAAAGCCGCCCACACCGCCCTCGCATTTGGGCTTCTGTGGTATCCATTTACGTTCCTCGCGATTCACCAGGCTCACCTCCCGTTGCCAACGTAATCTGGGGGGAGAAATATGAGTAACAGCAGTTCGAGAATCGGCAATCCTACTCACTGTCTTCGTATGAGTTCCTTGTAGGGAAAATTCTTCCTGGTGGGTATGGCCAACATGGGCAGCTGAAATGGCTCTAGCTCCATCAGTCCGCACTTTTCTGGCTCACTAAACGTGTCGCTGACAATCTGATAGCCCGCCTGCAGTTCCACTTGATAGGCGAATAGGCCAGTTCGCATCCTTTCCATGCCCAAAACCGGACGCATATAGACATTGTCGCCCTTGGAGGCGATTTTCTTGTGATACAAATTCTTGGTCACAGGATCCGTGGACTCGGTAAAGTATATCTTATTGTACTGCGTATCCTGAACACCGATTTCCAGTGGCGATTGGCCCAGATCAGCCAGAGATCTAATCGCATCCGAGGGACTCTGCAGCAGAGCCACAATATTAGCCGAAAAGGAGGTGAACAAGAAGAGAGCCGCCACAAATGTGGTGAAGACAATGATCCTTGCCGATCGATTTCGAACCT
This sequence comes from Drosophila watanabei, assembly GCA_008042575.1. Lineage (NCBI taxonomy): Eukaryota > Metazoa > Arthropoda > Insecta > Diptera > Drosophilidae > Drosophila > Drosophila watanabei. Next base: position 10,590 of record VNJS01016294.1, read on the forward strand.
CCACATAGAATCCCTGCTGGCACATGGCGCCCCACACAAAGTTCAGCGTATCCATGTAGGCCATGTCATGGGTGTGGGGCGAGAAGAGCAGTTCCACGACCAACACAACCGTGGTTATGATCAGCAGCATTAGGATCGAGACCCAAACATCGTTCTCGAAGGGCATGGCGAAGATATTGGCCACAGCCGATAGCGGAGGTTGCCTAAACATAATCCCCGCTCGCACGCGATATGTCTCAGCCACAAAATCAACCAGAGCGATCCGGTCCAATCTCATAAAGATCGCCAGCTGGGCAAAGTCCAGTTCGTAGCGCTGAAAGCGACCCATCAGGCCATCGAAGGAACCATTTGGCTGACGCCATCCATAGTTGACGGTTTGGTAAGTATTGTAACTGAAATTTATTAAAGTTTAATTAAAGTAATTAAACTTAATATTTTCTCCCACCTCATATTCAATCTATTGGCCAGTTCGAGCATCAATCGATGATTAACTTTGGATATAGTGTCAATGTGCCGAAGCGACAAGTCCTCAATGTTGGTGAAGAGATCCGGAAAAGCAATAACTATGGCTGAATTGAAGACAATCCCCTCCAGATTTTGTCTATAAGTTATCGCCGAACCAAAGTGCCGCAGGGCATGGATAATATGCCTTCGATTTCGTATGTTCTTTCCCACCAATGTTCTTTTTAGGGGCTTCCACGCAGCCACCTTGTAGAGATCTATCAGGCTCGTGGAGAAGTTACCATCTATATCCTCATAGAGGAGAACCCTCAATTCGCTGTCTGGGGGAATGAATATCTCAGGATCCTCCAGTAAATCAATGTCTTCCTCGTCCTCAGTGAGGAGCAACCAAAACCGATTGGTCGTAAAGTAATTGTGCTCCGAGGCCGCCGACCATCGCAGCAGATTCAAGGCACACTCGCTGTTGAATTCCAGCAGAAGGATACCCAGTTTATGGGAGGACTTGGGCAGTACAAACGACGTGGCCCAGTGGGTGGAGTTGTTGGCATGAAAAGTCTGCGGCGGTTGTGCCTCATTCTGTTCGTCCAGGACATCGACATATCGCAGGTCCCGCAACGATGTCTCTGTACTGACCTGCACATAGAAATCATTGAGGTTGAAGTGCTGCCACAGCGTCCAAAGGCGAGCATCCGCTGGGAAAAAAGGAAAAACAGGAAAAAAGTGAGAAAAATTTAGAGTAATTCAAGTCTTTATTTTAAATATACATTTTAAGAATTTAGATAAACCTTTTAAACAGCAAGTAAACCTTTTTAATTCACAAAAAAAGTTTGCTTAGCTCTTAAAGGTATATTTGAGGAACATCTTTGATTAATCTTTATTTTTCCCAGTGCATTGTTGGGTAATAAATTTGTGCGAAAAGCACATTGCATGCAGAGGGTTAATTCACCAATGTCCGTGTGACAAACGACCAGCATCAGACTGCGAACGCCGTGGTGGCGATAGTAAGCGACTAGCATATCCGGCAACTGATTGCCCCACGGTGTTTTCGAGTTCGGATCCGGATACGGATCCTCCGGGGAATATTCGCTCCGCCAGCTGCCAGTGACACGTGGCCCCACCGCCGCACTGACAGCGACGAAAAATAGCAGGGGCAGCCAACGGAGCCAGAGGATAACTTGAACTTTCATCACTCCGAATATTAACGAGCTGCTGTCCCTTCTCGTATATTTTTTCTCGCTCTGGTTCTGGCTTTTATAGCCAAAAGACATTCCCGCCTGTAATTGCATTCGAGGAATTGCATTTAAAATTATGCATTGATTACGCTTCACTGGACACTGTTCGGTGCAGGACATCCATTCTGAACCCCCCGTTCCATCTGCTGTCATTACGTTGGGCAATCTTCGCGAGCAATTTCGCGACAACTGCAATTGGTCATCGATGGCGTTTAATTGGTCCAAGCAAGTGGCGCACAAATTGTCCTCGTGGAAAGTGCGGACAAAGTCAATTACGTGTCAACGACGAACCGGAATGGAGAAAGTTGTCAGAGAGTTTCAGGACTTGGCTTTGGCTTTCGGATAATCACCTACTCGTAACTTTCAGGGTCGCCAAGGTTGGTTGTGTAAATGGATTTGGAAAGTTTCTTCGTATCCTTTTAGGGTTTTTTGTTTCAAGTTCTTATATATTATACGAAAATTTAGTACTTACTTAAATAATAAAAAGGATTATTAATGACTTTATTGTACTAAAGATATTGAAATAAATTTTTAAATGTTCGAAATCTGGAAAGTTTTTCAACAATTATGCACATATTTCAGCTCATTAATCTTAAAGGAACTATGTTGGCTTATTATTTTTGTAAATTTTAAGACATGAATTAATAGTAAAAGGATAAGCATTATTTCTTATTTCTCTTTCTTCTGTTCATAATTTTCAAGCAATGCCTGCAACCTTCACTCGAACTACTTTTCAACAAAATCTTTCTCTTTTTGCGAGTTAAATTGTGCATGCGAAATCTTCTTTCCGGCTTAAAAACCAACTTTAAACAAGCAGAAGGAAATCAGTTAAAGAGCCAAGTTTCAGCCCCGAAAGCATAGGCATTAAGAAGCAATTAAGAAAATTGAATGGGAAATAAGAGAACAAAAAATGAAAGCAAATTTGACCAAACTTCTGGGAGAAGAAACTCAGAAATACATGCGTGATAAACACACACATTACGCCTGGAAGCAGGAACTGGTATTAGCCTGATGTCGCAAGGACAATAACAAAAACAATGGCCAGGACACGTTTGGCCCACACATATGTACGACATTAACACAATTACAATCTGAACATGTGTTAGTCTCCTAAGACATGCGTTGACTATAAAGAAAAATCCAATTAAAAGTGATAAAAGTTATTGAAGCGTAGCGCCAGCCAGAGGGAAAAACCGTCGGAGAATAACAACAGGAAAAACAAATGACCGAGGAGCGGTAAAGCAAAAGGACAGGGGACGGGAAGGCAGACCGGAAAGGAATGCCTACAAAATGGCCGTACAAAGTGGCTGCCATTAGTGGCATTCGTCCCGGACTATATGTAGCGCTGATTGCAACACCAGATTATCGCACACAGATTTGGGCGAGTGGCGAGACATGGCCAAGGACGAATTAAGATGGGAGCTGGCCGGCTTTCTAATCATTTATCCGCCGAAAAACGAGCAGGAACAGGCTAATTTTCCACTCTGAAAACATTTTCCGGATCAATTAGAGTTTGAAAAAGGAAAATGAAGATAATTTAGAAGAGGGTAGCTGAATTTTAGATTGACTTGTTAATTGGATGAAAGGAATATCTGAAAAATTATATAACAAATATTTGTCTTGGGTTCGTTAAATCCATAAAATAATATTTGGTTTGAGAATCATTTTATAAATTTAAAGAAATGTTATATAATTGGAAAGGATTAAGATTTTTATTAAAAATAAATAACGTTTAAAACTTATTTTGTAATATTTTATTTATAACAGAAATATTTGAATGGCATCTGTAAAATACTTAAAATATATATATATACCTTTGGAATTCTTTTATAAATATATATTAATATTTTATAATTGTAATTAAAAAACTTACTTACTTAAAAGTATTATTTATTTTTAAAGTTCCTAATCCAATTCTTTCAGGCGAAAATAAACCTCTAAATGTTTGATTTTTTAATGGTGTTGATAGTAATTTAAATTTAAAATGTTATCTTGAAATATATTTATTATTTTATTTAAAAGAGCCTTGCGAAATCATCCCAACCAAATAATTTCTTGATAAAGTTGAGACTTGACTTGATACATCAATTAAAATAGTTAATTAAATACAATATTTCCTTAACAATATTTAATCTTACTTACTTTTGATGTCTTATTTTTATACTTTACTTCTAAAAATGTTGAAATTTTTTGTATGCTATCCTTTGGCGCCAACTTAAACCAACCTAAACTTTAACACAATGAAAATACTTTTCACTTTGCAGTGAGTAATTTGCCGTTGTTAGACGATGGCCGGACCATTAATCATTTTGTTCATGTTTTTGGACGTGCGCCTGTCATGTTGAACTACTTTTATAATTTTCACGCTGGCCAGTTAATTTTTTATTACTTTACTGGCTGTACTGGCTACTTTCGTACTCGTGTAATCCATATGGGGATGAAAAAGTTTATGATTGCTTCGCTTTCATCCTCTACTCGAAATTGCTGTTTGTCGGGCTTTATTGAGCGTAAATTAATGCAAATCTGTAGAGAGAGGGTTTGTCGACCCATTTTTCCCCATCGGATCCCTTTGAAGGCATTGCAATTATCGGAGATCTTTCGCTTGACTGCACAAGTTTGCGGCGGGTTGTGTGAGATTTGCATAAGGTACAAGCGACCGACTGAAACCTTTGACAATTAGTGTGTGTATATTTGAAGGGTTTTTTGTAACCTTTGCTACCCTTTCTGTTGGCACCCCTTAGGGGTCCTTTCATTCTTGTTATGTTGTATTTTGTATAGCCTTCGGCTAAGCTAAATTGAAGTATGCTTGATGTTTATTATGCAACCACAATGTGCTACTTTGTGCTACCTTTTGGCTTTCACGCCTTTGAAATACATTTAATCCATCATTGCACAGACACACGTGCGGAATGGGGGAATAGGATGGACCTTCTGGGTTAAGCTGGGTCACTTTGCAAATGAAATAATGCTGATTACAAGAATATTGCGTATACGTCACGGTCGCCATGTTAATATATGATTATTTTTAAAACAAGTTAAATAACGTGTAAAAAATAAAGAAAAGTAAATATAAATAACAGCAAATGTAAACGATTTTATTAAACCAATATAATACGGTTATCGAAATCATATTTTATGCAATAAATTGTTAGTTATGACACATAACCCTTTGAATATTTCATGAAAATAACGAGCACGTGTAGTAAAATCCTGTTAGCCACCCTAATGTTACATATTCCCATTCAAAAGGATCCCGGCCTAGCCCTTGGCCATGTCTAACTGTCTACAGCTTTATTGACTCCCCGTTTTCAATTTGCCTGAACATAAGAGCGCCACGAGGAAAACCTGTTGAAAAGGTGCAAAATCGCTCATTCATTCGTTAGCTCGTCCTCGTTTACCCTTGGCCCTCTTTAGTCCTGTCCCGCCCCTTGCCCCCCCTTGTTGAGCAAACACGCTTAGGCAGCCTTATCAATCAAAGGTATCTCAGCATGTATGTATATGGACTGGCAAACACACCCACGGAGGATACAGAGAGATACAGGACACGCCCACACATATGTTATTAATATGGGTGCCATTTATCAAGGGCCGGGACCCTTGAATCCTTGAATGGCGCGAAGAAGCTCCTCAATGCAATGTCTGTCTGATCAAGTCAAATTCTGATTAAATTGTGCGCCTCCTGTTTATTTTTATTCTCTTCTTTCTTTTTCGTGTTTTTATTTAAGTATTTTATGGTCGTTTGTCGTGCTAGACGGAGGTTGTGAGTGCGGTGAAAGCGATTTAAGTTAAATCGTTTCTCCAGGCGTGTCAGGTGGCTAATGAAATGGGCTGCGATGTATATCACAGGCAATTAATATTGATTGGCAACTCATAAATTTGGTGGGATAATTTATGGTGTGCGGAAATGAAGATAAATCTATGAGAAGGCTCAATGGTATCCTTTTTGATTTAGACCGGTTGTACTTTCGAGTTAATTGGTTAAGGAATTGCCGGGAATCTGAAGAAATATAAAATATTTGCTATATAAAAATGTATTTAATTTTTTGAGCTTTAATTTATTTACAAAAAAGAATATTTCAAAGGGTTTACAAACACATTACAAATATTACATTCACTTCAAACCCTAAATTATCTTCTTAAAAATTGACACAACAATACTGATGGCTTAATCCTTTACGGAAAGAGGGCCACAAATGACCCGAAAAATACATATTTAAATATGTAATCCCCATAATACTTACCTTACTTTCCCTAATGCGCCATTCGATTAAACCGCAAAATGTCCTTTTTTTCCGAATGTAAAGTAAAGCTCAATATGTCAAAGTTCGCCGGCCATTGACATTAATTAATGGAATGTAAAATGAACAGCAGCAGCAGGAAAAGCAGCGTGAGCAGATAGTCGGGCAATTAGGTTCAAAGCTCAAAGGAGAAGGATCTCAGCCGGATACAGCAGCTTCGACGGATGCGAAGGACACCCAGCTCAGGGAGGGTGGATGGAGGGGCGATGGCTATCACGTATAATTTGTGAAAATTGATGATTTGTTTAGATTTACGAATGAGCGAACAAAACGAACCAAATTGGCACGTAGCGAAGGACGAAAAAGGAAATCCGAACAAAAAGTAAAGGAAGCAAGGTGTTTCCATGCCATTTCCCGAGTTTCCCCAGTTTCCCCAGTTATTTTCCGCCAACGAAGGCCTCAAGGTGTTCGCTAATTGATTCGATATAGATAAATGACCCCAAAGGGCGAGCGCACACCGCTAGATAAATGATTAATGAGCCTTTTCTTCGGGGTTTCTGCGGACACGAGCTTGGTTCAGGCCATTTCCGGGCATTCTATTTCATACTTTCTAATTACAGCCGGTGTCCATGGCACAAGGCTCAGGGCCAGGCCCAAGGAACTCGACTCCAATCGCCACTAGAAATTTGAATCCTGCTGCGGCCATAAGCCTTAATTACTTGTTGATTATAAATTATAGCCCGCTTCGAGCGGCAATGGGAGGCCACTCGACGAGGCAGCTGATTAAATAACTCAATTAGGCGACAGGCAGGCAGTCTGCGCAGCTCATCAACTACTAGTTTGGATAGGAAATATAGACAAATGAGTGTTGATTGGAGAAGAGGATAGAGGAGGAGGAAGAGCTGACTATGAATTTAAGAGTAGATATTACGTTGGACAAGAATATCAAAAGAGAAACTATCTAGAATGCTTTAGAAATGGGTTTCGAGTTTTTAAAACTCTTAAGAAGGTGTAATTTATAGAGTAATTTCAGTATAAGTAACGATTCTATTCTATAATTTATTTCTTTAAAATATTTTAGTAACGATTAGTACAATGTTTCATAAATTAAAGTTTATCCTTCAATAAATGTCACGGTCGCCATGTTAATAAATGATTATTTATAAAACAAGTTAAATAACGTATAAAAAATAAAGAAAAGTAAATATAAATAACAGCAAATGTAAACGATTTTATTTAACCAATAACTTAACTTATTAACTTTATCTAAATCATATTTTATGCAATAAATAGGTACAAAATATATTACATATTCTATTCTATTATTTATTTTCTAAACACATTTTAGTAACGATTAGTACAATATTTCATAAATTAAAGTAAAAAGAGAAACTATCTAGAATGCTCCAGAAATGGTTTTGGGGCTTTAAAACTCCTAAAAAGGTGTCTAAAAGTATGCAATGCAATGTGAATTTAGTGTAATTTCAGTCTAAGTAACGATTCTTTCCTAATATTTATTTTCTAAACATATTTTAGTAACGATTAGTAACAACATTTCATAAATTAAAGTATTTCCTTCAATAAATATATGATTTAAGAAATAAATAAATGAAAGAAAAATATCATCGAACCCAAATTGAACCCTTTAATCTTCATACAAGTCCGTATAAGATACAATCGGTTCAACATTAAGTGCGCTAAAGATACAGTATTTGGATAAACCCCGGACAAACACATTCTATTTTTGTTGAACAGAATTATCGCCTGGTTTTGGGTAATTCCCGTATATTTCCCACTCGTCCACAAACTAATCTAAACGAAGTGCCTCGGAACCAATTAAGATCGAATGAATGAGAGCCCACGTAAGACGACATCGAATCCGCACACTTCGCCACTCCAGATAAGCTGTCCCCTGATACTTAATTGTTGCTACAAAGATAATGGGCCCGAGAATGGCGAGATTCCATTTTTTTTTGTCTATTAACCATTTTTCATTAATTTTGCGCGATATGGCCAAAGGGGGAACTATTTAAAGATGCCTCTGGAGCATTTAGGGTGTTAAAACTGAAATGAAGTGCGTTCGATTGCCATTGCTCCTGCTCATTGGCCTCCTGGCAGCTCCGGCTGCCTGGGGTCGTGTACCCTATCCCATGGATGTGGAGTTACCGCCACTTGTCCATGAGGATGAGATCATTGAGCAACCCATTATGGCCGCTCCCCGGCCCGTTGGACGTGCAGGAGGTGAGTACTAAGATTTTACTAAGAAAATCCCCTGATATTGACATAAACTTTAATCCTTTCTAGCCTGCAGTGTCACCATTCGCGGAGGTCTTCCCAGTCCCCAGCCCGTGTATTTGAAGACCGATTCCGAGGACTTTTATCCCTTCTCCGATGTCGGCGCCATGGAGTTCGAGTCGGGTGGCACCCTTCAGCTGTGGTGTCCCTCGGGCTTCAACACTCACTCGGAGAATCTACTGACGGCCAGCTGCGTGAGTGGCACTACGTTCAGCGTGGGCGGTTCCCACTTTGAGTTCAAGGATCTGTACTGCAAGTCCTGGCCGGGCTTCAAGGCCGTCAAGACCGGCGGCACATGCAACGGCGGCATTGTGATTCGCGTTGGCTTCGAGATCACTTCATCGCGCTTCGCCGAACAGATGCAGATTTGCTTCAACGAGGAGGAGGAGGTGACCCGCTACACTCGCCACAAGCTGGAGCCCGGCAGCAACTACTATGAGACTGGAGTGGCCAGGATCACCTTCCAAACCGCCGGCTACTTCAATGGCAAGAATGTGGACAAGCTGTACACTCAGGCCACTCAGCTGGAGACCATCAACAATGATCTGGGCGGCGATGCGGACAAGTATTTCGACAGTGCCG
>VNJS01016296.1:0-24579 GCA_008042575.1 Drosophila watanabei
CTGACCATGACCCGGGACCCTGACAAGGATTAGGCACGGGAGGCAAGGAGCATGTGGACGACATCGAGTATCTGTAGTTCCTATAACCTTAAAAATCTAGCAGGAGGTAATTTCCATTTCGCATTCAAATCATCTTGCTTTATCAAACGGAGGAACTCTGAACATATGCTGATATGGATCTGCACCATTTCCGAAGGAGGGATCAAAGACTTAGACAAAAGCCAGAAAAGAGGTTGGGTTTGAGGAAGGAAATTGATCTGAAGATTAGGAAAATTAAGGTCTTTGGTTCTAATGAATTGTGGAACTCGCTACCCTGTCCAAAGTATCATAGAATATGTACATTAAATATCACCTTTAAACGTTATCTTTTGTGCATGTATAATTCGGCGTGCCGATACCAGTGGCACGTGTGGAAGAAGGCTGTCATTATTTTTTTTATTTTAATATGATAGTCGTCGTTATCAGCGAAAGTTTCAGATCTTCAATAACCTTTAGACTTTATGATACCCAGTTAAATATTAGAAACTTTAACACCTTTAACACACATACCTAATATACTATATAAACCACGCAATAGTCAAAGAGAGCAGATAGAGATAGAGTAAGGTTTATAATATTCCAGGTATTTTGTGCTGATAAGATACAGCTTGTCCAGTAATTAGCTCTGACTGGCCATATTTACAGCATTGGCCTGATAACAGGTTAAACATTTATGAAAGATTTCCATTCAGACGGAGGCGTGGCCCCTCTTATCAGCACTCCAATACGAAGCAGACTTTAATATTTCAACAGCAGATGTGTGGAATCTTCTTTATATAGATAGTATGAGTTCCAATTAGTTGCTAGATTCCTCTAATCTAATCTTGAGCTGGCGCTGCTCTATTCTACATTTGTTGTATTCTTTAAAGGTTCAAAGTTCTAGAACTGAAGAGGCTTCAAATAGACTTTGCTAGTACGTAATTTAGCGACTATTTTATGATCTCTTTTACCAATATCATTTTATTTTTTTGAGTACAAATTTACTTAGGTTGAATTTTAAATATTACATTTTCCATATAGCGGAAAAGTGTCAAGGAATCCGCTATCGTCCCTTTAACCTTGCCCATTACAAGCCATTTTTTAATCACTATCGATTTCCTGTCCTGTTACTATTATATGACCACATCCCGCTACCTTACTAACACAGTTTCCTGGAGACAGATAAACACACAATCATTGGGACATTATCGCTATTTATCATCTGCCTTCGCTCGTACGCAACATTATTCCAGTTGGGCCCGCCCTCCTCTGATAAGAATGCCCAGCACTTTGTTATCGTCACAGACGCGCGTGCCGTAATATAAAAATAAAAAATCTCAAAACCTTCCATACAACACGTGTCACCACCACATATCTATTGCCCAAATATATAGTCTTAAGAGCGGGAGCTTTGAATACATCCAGCTGATACTGGCGATAACACAGAGCGTAGGCGCGATGGCTCCTCTCTCCGCTCTCACTCGCTCAAAACAGGCGCCGAATCTCGGTTCTCATCGGGACAGCGATTTGGAGTCGTACGATTCTACAGAGTAGACACACCGGCTGTTGATATAATAAGCTTTCGACGCCGCACGCGTCCGATCTGAATTGCCTGAGCATTCCAATTCCCTCCACAACATACATACATACATACATACAAACCATAATTTTCAAAAAGTTTCCACAACCATAACACACATCAATATCAGGGGTTAGGATGTGATCCCCCGACGACGCCTTGCTTTGTATACCTGGCTGGGTTCGTGAAAACAGGGGTGTTTTGTTAAAAATTGTTGAGTAGATCTAGCTATGAATTTGTATCTCGGTACTGTCCTTTTCCTTTTAGGAACTCGACATAAGTTTTATTTTTAGTTTATTGCTCCTTAGTCCGACCTTGATATCAAAATCGGCAACTTTTTATTATTTATCTATTTTGAAAATAGGAGGCTTTTCTCCAGGCGACAGTGATTTATATTTTTTATATTTAATTATTTTTTTGACTGGATTTGCAAGTACAAAATTGTGAATTTCAAAATTTACAGTAATCCTGGAGGAAAACAGGAGTGCATGTAAGCAGTTTTTGCGGGTTTTCTACGACATTTTTTTTTGGGGGCCGGTGAGCAGCTGTTGCTCTCTCTGTCGCTCTCGCATTTTATTTCTCTATCGTTATTTCGCTTGCTCCTTCGACCGACTGGCAATGTCAATAGAAAGTTCTCTTGCGCCGCCGGCATCCGGTGACAAAAACAACAACCGCGCGGGCTTTGTCTCTAGGACAAAGTGCGATTTTGTTGCTGCTACCAATACCGGGTACTCGCGAGGTATATACGTTTCGAACATGTTTCGGTAACTGTTGGTGATAAGACCACTTGATTAATTTTAATTTTAACTCACAAATATATTATGTCAAATAAGTTTGACAGAAGGGAATTTCAGGCGGAAATTGAGGAAATTTGTTGAACTTTCCTCCATATTGCCTGTAAGAATAATTCAATCAATTATTTTGACAACACAATCACAGCTGTTTACTTTCTTGATCTGGCAACGCCTTATTTGAATTTTTTGTTATGTGCTAAATTCCATAACAGATTTTATTAAGTTTAAGTTAATTTTAAATGTCTTTATCTCCAATATGAGACAATAAGACAAAAACATAAAACAAATTCTTTTAAGAAGGAATATTTTACATAACCTTGATTAGGCAACAAAATGCTTACGGCCAAAGTGAAAAAAGGGGTATTATACAGTCGAAACACTTTCCGCCCGTCTTTGGTAATTTTTTCTTTTGCTTTGCTGCCGGAGAACAAATCATTGCCGGTAGGGAGCTTCGAGCACGCGCAGGCATCGAGAATTTGCGAGAGGAGCCTACGTGATTGAGAGACGCGCGAGAGACGGCGGCATCGGCATGGAGCTTGGACACCTCTGGTGAGTTGAGTTCCCGAGTGAAACGCTCCTCTCTCCGCACAACTATGTAGATGTGGTCGCAACGGCGAGGCGGCGGCGGCGGCAAAAGTTTCGAGTTTTTTTCCCCCTGGCCAGTCCGACGGACAGCTTTGAAGTGAACGGTCGCGAGTTCCTGGGCAGGCAAGACGGAGAAGACGCAGCAACCGTTGGCGAATTCGCGCTGTTCTACCAACCAAAAACCGAAAATTGAAAGAACCAAAACCGAGAAAAAGAGGCCGTGTATATATATTGTATGTGCTGCGCTTGGAGCTTGGAGCGAGCATAAATTACCCCGCGTTTCACTCAAGACTCGCGTCCGACATTGTTTTGTGTTGTAGTGCTGCGGAGACCGGAGAGAGACTGCTCCTCGCCAGGATAACGAGGATTGAATAGGCCACTTTCGTCGCTTAAAGAAAAGTAAGTCAGAGGTCGGTGGACCCACTGAGATAATTGGATTTCGCCCATCGATCAAGTGCATGGCAAATTAATTGCATAATTTTGCTCGATTTCCTCTTCCTCCTCCGTCCGGCCCTCTTTCGCTCGGTGCGGTTTGGTGGGACTCCCCTCTGCCCTTTCAAGTGTAATGCTGCTGCTTTCGTCACTCTCTCTGGCCGACATGTGTTAATTACATTTTATTCTGCTCCGTTCCATATAGCCGAGCATAGGAACACCCACACGCACAATAGAGCGGGCCTCTGTTTTATTTTCGTGCTCTTCCCCAACATCTCTGCCCAATATTTATGACCTTCTTATGGTTTCGCTATTGGGCGAAACGTGTCTGTCGCACAGCCAGCCAAACATAGATCTATAATTTATACATACTTGTGCATAACTTTTGAAATTGGCTCGCATGTGCATCGAGAAAGCAATTAAGAGTCAGATCTGTGTTCCGAGAAAGTGAGAAAGTGATTTAGGGTGACTCAAAATTTAACTCAAATCACGGTTATGATTCGATTTGATTCGATTTGATTTGAATTGATTTTACCAGCAATATGAGGCCGTAAAGTTTACGGAGCTGGACCCGGACGAACACTCAATGTCAAAGCTCCGTTTCTATCAGCTATTCGGTCGTCGTCGTGATAAGGTCTAGAGTCTAGACTGCCTCATCAGGCTAATATAAAAGTTTTTCATACGATAGTATATTTTTATGCACATCAGCTTATAAATTTTGCTTTTAAATTGAAGGGGAAACCGGGGGAGAAATTGGTAAAAATATAATCTTAGTGAAAAGTATTTATTTTAGCAGTTTCTCAGTTTTCTAAGATTTTTGTTGGTTACTTATTTGATTTATTAAAATAACTCTAAAAGAAATTTTTAACGAGATTATTTAAAAAAAAAAAAATTAAGTTTACAGTTTAATTGCTTTCTCACATTTTTTTCCATTTTTGTTGTAATGAAATAACTTAGTTTTTTACCAGATATGTTTGTACATATTATAGGAACTTGGAAATTTTGTGAATTATTGCCTGGAGCTTGAAACAATCGTAAAAATGTCAAGATAGTGATTTTATATAGTACGAAAAATTAGCTAACAGTTATTTGTAAAAATTTTCCAAGTTATCCTCTAATTTATCATTCACAAGTAGGAAATATTTTATTAATTTGCTAAAACAAATGTATTACTCTTGATTTCAAAGCAGAATAAAAAGTCAAGTTAATTATTTTTATTACAACTCGTTAGGAAATAATAAATATCACCAAAAAACATTAACGGTAGTTAAAGGCCTGACACTCTGCCCATAAATTACTTGTCATATTTGCGAAAAATCAATGTCCGACACTCAAACGCGACTTTGACCTTAGCGGCTTGTCGTTCAAGATCATTCGTTTATAGAGCGAACAAAAAATATAAATCATAGGCACGCACATTTCTATGGGCAAATTTGATGAACAAAAGCAAATCGAGTGGCGCATTCCTTTATTAATTTTTTTTTTTTTTCGTTTTTTGCTGAACGATGTATGTAGTTAGTTGGATTATCATGTTATTATTACATAATCGCTCAGTTTGATGGAAATGCCGGCAAGCAAGCACACTCGAGTTTTGGGGTTGCTTTTGGGGCTTGGGTTTGGGTTTGGGTTTGGACTTGGTCGCGGCATTTGCCGTGTCAACAGCGTTTTCGTGTAATTGCATGAGATTGGGCTTGACTTAACTGCGCCCACTTTGGGAACACACCCAGTCAGTCAACAGCAACAGGAGGAGGAGGAGCAACAGGATAATTGATCGCCTGCAAATATTGTCCGAGCTGCGGCATGAAATTTACTTTATTTATGCCAATGGGTGTCAGAATGATGCCTAAAAAACGCTGATTTGCATGCGAAAATACGTGATATTTTCACATCACGCTAAACAATTTGTTAGACAGGCATTCATTTATTTTATTCCGATGCTAATGCGCTTCAATTTTGAAATATTAAAAACCTCAGGTGAACCGGTTCTTTCAACAACTCAAGTTCAGACTGAAAGTTCATTAAATTGCATATATATTTTATCGCTGATTAATATTTGTTAGATTTAAAGCCTTAAAACCATTTTAATTTCTTAAGCCACCGATAAGGGAATTAATTGGAAGCTTCCGATTATAATTTCCGCTTCGACCTAAGATAAGATAAGGTTGGCCTAGAGATATCCGATAACTTATTATCTTAAATTAATAATTAACTAAGAGTTGAACTGTACTCTTTATTTTAAAAGTATCACCTGATTCGGCAGGGATATGTTCTATAGATTTTATAATAAAAAGCTGATCTATATAGATAAGATGAGCCTTTAGTTTGTTTCAAAATATTGGTCAAATATTAAATTACGAACAGTTCATAAACTTCCCATATCCCTATTAAAGTCCGTCAGTCAAAGTTGTTTTTAATTATAATTATATAATCACAGAATCTTAATATAGTCGGTAATAAATAACATAATCGTGAAGTAGTGCTGGACAAATCAATCCAATTAGCAAATGAAATTGATGTTAACTGGGCGAAATTTAATTAGAGTTGAGATCGAGACAGAAGATTTCCATCACGTCGCGACTATTTATAGGTAGATCCCCCAACCCCCAAGTCGGGGGCCCCCAGGGGCTCCACACCGGTGTGCACTCCCACCGGGAATGATAATATTTACCATGGCCCGACCTCCGATGTGTTAATAAAGCAGCGGCGAGCTTATCTACCGCTCATTATCTGCACCTGTGTCAGTTCCAATACATGTGTCAACATTGCTGCCTGATTATCTATGGAGCCCGGTGGCCCCTTGCCTTCCTGGGGGCATGCACTTCACGTGCGGGCATGGAAACATCAATTTAATTGCAACTACGAGTGGTAAACACCACAACAAGCTGGCCAAAAATAGAGTCAATCGTTGTTAAAGCGATTAGCGCAGAGCCAAGGTCCCTCCCAATCGAGTTCCTTGGATCACCGGTCACAGATCACCTGACCAGTTGTCCCCCTCCTCCGTTTCCAGTTCCAGTTTGGGCTGCACTTGAAATTGGGACATAGATTTAGTCTAGAGTCAACAGGTTTTTCGCAGACGGAGACGAGCCCCCACGGAATAGAGAGATAGGTACTCGGTGCGTCGGCTACTTGACTCGTTTTAGGTCTCCGAGTCTCGGGACTCGAATGCGAAACTGTGCTCGGACTCGGACACTCGTCTGGGACGGCAAAGCCGGTCAGCCGGTCGTCGTCCATTTGTCACTGTGTCTCGTCGTCGACGGGGGCTACAATAGCCATTTGAATCGCTGATAATGAGCAAAACAAGCTAAAAGTTAACAAAAATAAAATTAACAACAAAAACAGATATATTTTATGACATGTGCGGCCAAAGTGTGAGCCCACAATCAACGGACTGCGAATACTCTTCACTGGAAGAGCTTTAAATATTTGTCTGGCGGTAATAATTTACTATTTGCCTTCCATTATTGATGCTAATTTAGTCGCCATATATACTCAAACATGAAAAGATAAAATGGTTTAGAAAATATAGGGGAATTAATGAATACCCTAACTTTTGTGATTTATAAAATTAACAATTATAGAATGAAAAATCATTTGGGATGAAGGCACAATACTATATAATATTACCAATGCTTTTAATAGACTTTTAATGGCTTACCCAAACTACAACATTTACTTTCCTGAATAATGATTGAATGATTCAGTTATTTAATCGTTAACAAATACATGTACCCCTCGAATCTATTCAAGTTTCAAGTGCGAAAACGTGCTTTAGTGCGCCTCTGTAGTAGCAAATATTTGTTAATCTCTATTACTAACCCTGCTATTGTGCGTAATAGCACCTAAATAGGCACTTTCAATGTTTCAATTAGGGGGAATTTCACATTCAAAAGTCCCTCCCTCTCCACTGTTATTCAAGAGAAAAAAAACACTCGAACAGCTATATAATTCTACAAGTTTGTCGTGCATTTATTTGTTTAAAACCCGCTTGGGATTTCGATCACGTGAGTCAACTCACTTATACCTCGTATTATAATGAGCAGACTGATTGTTATTTATATGGAATAACACCAAAGCGGCCAGCAATCGATGGACTTTGAACTGAAGATTAAGCGGGGACTTGTGCAAAAAGATCAGGTCAAAATCATAGCTACTAAAACTTGAATCAAGTATTTTATATTCCTCATATGGAGCTCATTTTTATTCATATTTTCTTAAGAATAGAATTATATTACTATTGTATCTAGTTCGGGAGGTATTAATGTCTGCCTCAACGTTCTTGGGCTTCCAATTGCAACAGTTTCCGAGCGGCGAGACCTTCCAAAGTTTGCTGTTTGTTTGCTTTTTCGAAAGTAAAGTCGATAACCTTAAGGCATTTGGCAATCGGGCGCTTGAAATTAGCAGATAATTGAAGCGTTAAATGCAATCTCTCGATCGTAAAACCAGGCCAGGCATCATTTTATGCCCTCTGTTTGTTTTACAATAAAAACCAGTGTCAGTTGCTGTTTTGATTTCAAAACATGTTAATGTTTTTCGGTTTAGAAATTAATTATTATAAATAAAACTAACTAACTAACTTTATAAAATTATTTGCAGCTGTTCAAGATGTTCATTCCGGCCGCTCAATCCGCGTACAGGACGCTGCGAAAGACGCAGCCACGCGTTCGGCTCAACTATCTTTTCAAGAATGGATATTCCAGTAAGGTAAGTTCAAAAATAAAACAAAAACTAAATAAACCAATGAAAAATTGATCTAATAAAATTATTCTTTAATCAAAACTGAAAAAGAAACGAAGGTTTCGATGATGTTCGCTTAAAAAATCGATGAACATTATTGTTTTTCCATGTCTAACTTCAGCACATCAACGAGTTCTCGTTTCTTTTAAAGATCGTTAAAATTAATGATATCTGCCATTTTTAACAGGTGGAATACAAGCCCATCCGCTCGGTGCTGGTGGCCAACCGTGGCGAGATCGCCATCCGTGTGTTCCGTGCCTGCACAGAGCTGGGCATCAAGTCGGTGGCCGTGTACTCCGAGCAGGACAAGATGCACATGCACAGGCAGAAGGCCGACGAGTCGTACATCGTGGGCAAGGGCCTGCCACCGGTGGAGGCCTACCTCAACATTCCAGAGATTATCCGGGTGTGCAAGGAGAACGACGTGGACGCCGTCCATCCCGGCTATGGCTTCCTGTCCGAGCGCAGTGACTTCGCCCAGGCTGTGATCGATGCGGGAATTCGGTTCATCGGCCCCTCGCCAAAGGTTGTCCAGAACATGGGTGACAAGGTGGCGGCCCGCGTGGCAGCCATCGAGGCTGGAGTGCCCATTGTGCCGGGCACAGATGGTCCGGTAACGACCAAGGAGGAGGCTGTAGACTTTTGCAAGAAGCACGGCCTGCCGGTGATCTTCAAGGCCGCCTATGGAGGCGGTGGACGCGGCATGCGCGTCGTCCGAAAGATGGAGGAGGTGGAGGAGAACTTCGAGCGGGCGAGCTCTGAGGCGAAGTCTGCCTTCGGCAACGGCGCCATGTTCATCGAGAAGTTCATCGAGCGGCCGCGGCACATCGAGGTTCAACTGCTGGGCGACAAGGCCGGAAATGTGGTGCATCTGTATGAGCGCGATTGCTCCGTGCAGCGTCGCCACCAGAAGGTGGTGGAGATCGCCCCAGCTCCTCGCTTGCCCTTGGAGATCCGCGACAAGATGACGGAGGCCGCTGTCCGACTGGCCCGCCATGTGGGCTACGAAAACGCCGGAACCGTGGAGTTCCTGTGCGACGAGAACGGCAACTTCTACTTCATCGAGGTGAATGCCCGCCTGCAGGTGGAGCACACGGTCACCGAAGAGATCACGGGCATCGATCTGGTGCAGTCACAGATCCGCATCGCCGAGGGCATGACCCTGCCAGAGCTGGGCTACACCCAGGAGAACATCGTGCCCCGCGGCTATGCCATCCAGTGCCGTGTGACCACCGAGGATCCGGCCAACGACTTCCAGCCCAACACAGGCCGTCTGGAGGTCTTCCGCTCCGGCGAGGGCATGGGCATTCGCCTGGACAGCGCCTCGGCCTATGCCGGCGCCATCATCTCGCCCTACTACGACTCCTTGCTGGTCAAGGTCATTTCGCATGCCAGCGATCTGCAGAGCTCCGCCTCGAAGATGAACCGTGCCCTGCGCGAGTTCCGCATCCGCGGCGTCAAGACCAACATCCCCTTCCTGCTGAACGTGCTGGAGAACCAGAAGTTCCTCCACGGCGTCCTCGACACCTACTTCATCGACGAGCATCCGCAGCTGTTCAAGTTCAAGCCCACGCAGAATCGTGCCCAGAAGCTGCTCAACTACATGGGCGAGGTTTTAGTCAATGGGCCACAGACGCCGCTGGCCACCACTCTGAAGCCTGCTGTGGTCTCACCGCCCGTTCCGGAGGTTCCGCTGGGTGAGTTTCGCCGGAGATATCCCTTCCGAGAGTTTGTTCCCTAGGTCATGGCATGTGCTTTTCGGTTTCACGCTTGCTTTTGTGGCTACCACGGAAGATGTGCCGCTTCCCCAATCTTTCAGCTATCCGGATCTGAGTGTCTTGATGCCGTCCTAAGTAGAGCTGGAAAAGTATCGAAATTTTCGATGTTTTTTTATGGTAACATCGATTATAAATCGATAAAGTGATGAAGTGATTTCCAGCTCTAGTTTTAAGGGGTACTTACACGAAGTAATTTATTATTTTAAGAGCTTTTATTTATATTGATTTTTTATAATTGTTATTAGTAATTCATTTAATTAATTTTATTTAGATGAAAATCAAAAAAATTCGAATTTAAAAATCTTAAGAACAAATATTTTTAAAGTTTTCTCAATGGCTTATCAAACTTTCCTGAACATTTTAATAGTAAACTAGTTTTAAACATATAACTTAACTTTCCTAATTATAGACAACCTTTTATTCAGTTTTCGATGTACTTTCCATTTATCTCAGAAAATGCTTCGTGTAAGAGAACCCTTTCGCTACAACATCCATAAATTCAATTGATCTGTTAACCACTTTCATTGATCAATTGGGGGAATTTGTTTTGCGAAAATAACCAGTGAGAACGGCATGTTTAGTGGATGTTTATTTTTCTTACCGCATTTCTTGTGAAACGTTCTTTTGCTTCTCTGATATGCTTTAATCGAACCTTTATGTTTTTACTCTTTCAAAACGACTTTCAATTTTTTGTTGCATCTGTTATTAATCAACTCAAAATATACACCAATCGCAATCGTCAATATTGCAATAAAAACACCAAATCACACACCAAATACAACAACAACGACTCAAAATACACAACAACACGCGACACGTTCTCATGATCGAAATCGATATCGAAATCGAAATCATATTACCTGCAAAACCGCAGACCTGTCGCCGGAGGCATTAGAACGCGAAGAACGTGGCGAGGCCAAAGGTACGTTTATGTTGCTGTTATCCTAATTTATCCTCCAGTTAAGATCAGAAAAAAAGAGACCATTTCCACACACACACAGGACATTTGTACATACAAAACATCGATCATATCGGTTTTCCCTCAAGGTGCTATCGGATTTATCGACTTTTTTAAAAACTCCACTGAATTTCAAATAAGTAAATGTTTATCGGTGTTATTGGCTTATAATTTCTGTGTCTTTAAAATTTCTGATTCATGTTCGGGTGAAAAGCTAATTCCATTCAACACACTAAACGCACTCGTTTATATTTTAATTATTAATTAATTTGTTAATTTAATAATGCAATTTTTGGTTTTACCAGCTAAACAATAAAAAAAAGATCAGCTTTTGATGTTCAGCTAAGCAAGTATATGTTTTTTGGGAAGTTTTTTTAAGTAGTTTTAATGGTCTAACCCAATCTTTGTCGCAGATTCGCAGATATATTCCTGCCTTAAAGTATTTAAGAGTATTTCGGTTTAAGACGCAGGACTATATCCCGAATTTATTAGCCTAAAACTAAAGCCAATCCTCTCTTCGAAATACAGTTACGGAGCCACCAACTGGACTGCGCGACGTCCTTGTGCGCGAAGGTCCCGCGGCCTTCGCCAAGGAGGTGCGCAACCGAAAGGGCCTCCTGCTCATGGACACCACTTTCCGCGATGCCCACCAGTCGCTGCTGGCCACCCGCGTCCGATCCCACGACCTGCTGAAGATCTCGCCGTTCGTAGCCCACAAGTTCAACAACCTGTACTCGCTGGAGAACTGGGGCGGCGCCACCTTCGATGTGGCGCTCCGCTTCCTGCACGAGTGCCCCTGGGAGCGGCTGGAGGAGATGCGCAAGCGCATCCCGAACATTCCCTTCCAGATGCTGTTGCGCGGAGCCAACGCCGTCGGCTACACCAGCTATCCCGACAACGTGGTCTACAAGTTCTGCGAACTGGCTGTGCAGACCGGCATGGATATCTTCAGGGTGTTCGACTCCCTCAACTACCTGCCCAACCTGATCCTCGGCATGGAGGCCGCTGGAAAGGCCGGCGGCGTTGTGGAGGCAGCCATCTCCTACACCGGCGATGTCAGCGATCCCAAGCGCACCAAGTACGACCTGAAGTACTACACCAACCTGGCCGATGAGCTGGTCAAGGCTGGCACCCATGTGCTCTGCATCAAAGATATGGCTGGTCTGCTGAAGCCAGAAGCCGCCAGGTGAGTTTTAAGAGGATTCCCAGATATATGTTTATTTGTGATATTTATGAACTTCGCCCGTTGCAGGCTCCTTGTCACCGCCATCCGCGACAAGCATCCCGATGTCCCAATCCACATTCACACCCACGACACCTCTGGAGCCGGAGTGGCCTCCATGCTGGCCTGCGCCAATGCCGGCGCCGATGTTGTGGACGTCGCCGTCGACTCGATGAGCGGCATGACCTCGCAGCCCAGCATGGGCGCCGTTGTGGCCTCCCTCCAGGGAACGCCCCTGGACACCAACCTGGACCTGCGCACGGTGTCGGACTACTCGGCCTACTGGGAGCAGACCCGTACCCTGTACGCACCCTTCGAGTGCACGACGACGATGCGGTCTGGAAACGCCGATGTCTACCTCAACGAGATACCCGGAGGCCAGTACACCAACCTGCAGTTCCAGGCCTTCTCGCTGGGTCTGGGCGACTTCTTCGAGGACGTGAAGAAGGCGTACAGGGAGGCCAATCTGCTGCTGGGCGACATCATCAAGGTGACGCCCTCGTCAAAGGTGGTGGGAGATCTGGCCCAGTTCATGGTGCAGAACGACCTGACCGCCGACCAGGTGCTGGAGAGGGCCGAGGAGCTGTCTTTCCCCAAGTCAGTGGTGGAGTATCTGCAGGGATCCATTGGCATTCCTCATGGTGGATTCCCCGAGCCCCTGCGCTCTCGCGTCCTCAAGGACATGCCCCGCATTGAGGGACGGCCGGGCGCCGAACTGGCACCCCTGGACTTTGGCAAGCTTAAACAGGATCTGAAGGAATCTCACCCCTGCATCACCGATCGCGACGTCATGTCGGCCGCGCTTTACCCGCAGGTGACCAACGATTACCTCCATTTCCGCGAGAAGTACGGTCCCGTCGACAAGCTGGACACCCGCATCTTCCTCACCGGTCCCCATGTGGGCGAGGAGTTCGATGTGCCGCTGGAGCGCGGCAAGACCCTGAGCGTGAAGGCCCTGGCCGTGTCCGCCGATCTCAAGCCCAACGGCATTCGCGAGGTCTTCTTTGAGTTGAACGGACAACTGCGAGCAGTTCACATCCTGGACAAGGAGGCGGTCAAGGTGAGTAATCTCTTCAGTCATCTTTAAACAGAATAAAGATACTTATTTGTATCTATCAGGAAATCCATGTCCATCCCAAGGCCAACAAGTCCAACAAGAGCGAGGTCGGTGCTCCGATGCCCGGAACCGTCATCGACATCCGCGTGAACGTCGGCGACAAGGTGGAGAAGGGTCAGCCCCTGGTCGTGCTCTCGGCCATGAAGATGGAGATGGTGGTTCAGTCTCCGATTGCGGGCGTTGTCAAGAAGCTGGAGATCGCCAATGGCACGAAGCTCGAGGGCGAGGACTTGATCATGATCATCGAGTAAATTCTGACCCAGGGCTAGCCATGTCCATTGTCCAAGCTGCCACCGCACACCTAATGTAAAATTAAGTCAAACACAGTGATAATCTTAGGGATTCTGTCAGTTGACAGTTGACGTCGCGACGCGTCGTCGCCTCTATTTTTATATGAATATCGCAGGGATATTTTGAGACACGTTTCTGTACGAGCCAAAATGCATAAAATCTTTAATGTTTCAATGTCGTTCAATTCAATTTAATTCTGTTGAAACATGGCTGATGGGAAGCGGAAACAGGGCTGCATCTGTATGTATGAATGTATGTTTATTCGAGTGTGCCTAAGTGTGTAATGTAGTTAAATAATAGAGCCTTGAACGTCCTGAGCGCACACACTCCTCAAATTCATTAGAATCAAATTTGTACAATTTTTGGAATTTTAAATTCACAACAGTCTAAACTCTGCCGAGATATTCCCCTCATCCAGTAAATACGTAAGTGGTTATAAATGTTATATTAACTATTGTCTAATAAACGTTAAACAAAAATTAAAGTATTTTGTATTGTATATTGTATATTTAAAAGTTTTGAATATACCTCAAATCGGATTATGCTCTAAAAATGTCAGTGCAATTCGACGACACGGAAGTTATCTTCCTTCTACATCGTTTGCAAGCGAACGCTTCTGAGATTGCAGCTTAAACAATCTTTCCCATTATAGGACACCTTGACTGTCTTAATAAATATTAAACATCGTACAATTTGCTTTCCTTCGCTTTGGATACGGGATGCTTCAAACAGTAAATATAAATTTATCAATATTTAAAGCGAATGTCAGCATATAAATCTATATTCGAAAGCTGCTATATATGTGCGATAAGTCGGTATTCTTATTGATGTGCTTAACTTAGTTAAGCTATCACGATAGAAGATATAAAAAACTGAATAGATTAAAAGATGTTTCAAATATAATAGAAAAATATATACTTCATATAGCATGTGGGATATTTTTTGATATATCAAACTTTTAGTTTTTCTTTTACATATATTCAAATATATATTTTATTTCCTTAAAACTAAATAAACTAATTTACAATAAACAGGAACAAGCGAATCTACATGCACTGGACAATGAACTCGAGGAAGGCCAGCTCCTTGTTCAGCTCGGTGACTCGCTTGAAGTGCCTCTGGACATAGGGCGTCAGCACTTCGACCATATTGCCATTATTGTAGAACCGCGCCTTGGGGTCGTGCAGAGCATCGCCGATGAGGTGTCTCAATATCAGATTGCCCACCTGCGAGTGCCGCGAGTTTGTGGTCCAAGCCTTAACGTGCTGCAGCAGTGCCACCCTCTGATCCACATTCAGTTGGTCCACCAACTGCCTGAGCCCGTCTTCATCCCGTTCGCGGACAAAGTGATTGATGATATCATAGCTGGCCTTGGGTCTGTTTAGGTTCAGGGCCAGCACAAAGGCCTTGTGCAGCTGCTTTTGGGAGTGGAGGAGCGAGTGGAGAGTCTGCTCCTGCTCCAAGGTGGCCTGTCGCTGATCCAGCGCCTCGTTCCGCGTCGCCTGCGTTACGTCTCCAAAGCGAATCAGCTTGGAGTCAGCTCCGCCGGTATAAAAGAACCGATTGCTCCTGCCGGACACAGCCAGAGCCCATACCCGGTCGTCGTGCTCATCCAAGGATTGCAGACAGGTGCTGGTCTTGATGTTCCAAAGCTTAAGCAGGCCATCCGAAGCGGCGGATAGAATGAACTTGCCATGGTCCAGGAACTCGGCTCTCAGGATGGTGCACTCCTGGTCAAAGCGTTTTATGCAAGAGAAATTGCTGATTGACCAAAGACGCAGTGTGCAGTCCGAGGATGAAGTGAGGACTATCTGGTCCACCGGCGAGAAGCGCACACTCCACACTCCGCGTGTGTGACCACGCAGCACGCCCTGCAGCGAGTTCGACTCCGCCAGCCACACCTTGGCCGTCTTGTCCTGCGATGCGGTGGCCAGGAGCTTGTTGTTGGGGGCATAGGCCACACAGTTCACCTCTTTGTCGTGGGAGAGGGCTGCGTATCGCAGGTTAAAGGAGTACAGGTCCCGATCCTGCTTGTCCCTGGCCAGTTGCCACACCTTCATGCTGCCGTCCTGGCTAACGGAGGCAAAGCCCGTCGCTCCGTTGTGCGTCATGGCCACGCAGCCAATGGTGGACGTGTGGCAGTTGGTCTGCCGCGTCAGCGCCTCCAGTGAACAGTCCTTGTCGTGCTGAAGCCGCCACAGCCGGATGCTGCAGTCCTTACCCACCGAAATGAGCAGATTCTGGGAGGCGGTCAGGGACATTACCGTGTCCGAGTGGCCGACGATCAGCTTGCAGTTCATGTCGTGCTCCGTGTCGTACAGCTTGAAGTGTTTGCTGTTGGTGGCCACGGCCAGATAGCGATCGTTGTCGCCCATGAAGCACATGTCCAGGATCTCGTCGTTGTAGCCCACCAAATGCTTGAGAGGATCCAGGGTCTCGGCGTCGTAGATGAGGATATTCTGCTCCGTGGTGACCAAGGCCAGCTGCTTCAGCTCGCCGCAGTGCAGAAGGCGGCTTATCTGGAAATCTGACTGCGACAGCAGGTCCTTGATCTTCCAGGTCTTGGTATCCACCTGCTGCAGCTTACCAACGCCGCTAGCCACGATTATCTGCCGACCGTCGGCGCCATAGACAACTCCTTCCAGTTCCTCGTACAACGGAAGGACCTTTAGTTGCTTGCTCTCCACCTGCTCCTGAAGCTGCCACACGATCAGCACTTTGTCCCGGCTCACGGTCACGAGCTCGTTGCAGTCCAATTCCTTGCTTCTAAAGCTGAGACCCGTTACCTGCGACAGGTGTCCCCGCATCTTGTGCAGCAGCGTTTTGGTGCCGTAGTTCCAGCCGTAAATCGTGTTGTCCGCACCCACGGCGTAGATCTCCTTCCGCAGGACATTGGGGTGGAAGACTATAAACCAAGCGGGCCCCGGGAAGTCCTTTAGAGCGCCCAGGCAGCTGTTGTTGGAGTAGTCCCACAGTCTCAGAGTGGCATCAGCGCCGCCGCTTGTGCAGATCAGCCTACCGCACGGACTGAACTCGATCCGGACGACGGGTCCCTTGTGCTGCGCCTTCCACAGCTTCACCAGCTTGCCGCTGGCCAGTTCCCAAAGCCTCAGCAGTCCACTTCGATGGGCGGTCACCAAATGCTCTTGAGACAGCCCAAAGCACGTTATTGTGTCCTCCTCCACATCGATGTCCTCTGCACTGGCGGCGGCCTTCTTTTTCTCTGCTGTTGAAGAGGAGTTGCTGGCCACCCCGAAGCTCTGCAGGATCTGTGAGGTCTGCACGGCCACCTGGTTGACGGAGGCGCCGTTCAGGCAGTAAAAGAACTGTCCGTCCGCGCTCCACGCAATGTCGCCGCCGGCGTAAAAATTTGTATAGCGTGCCTCCGCCGCATAGCTGTAATTAATACATTATTAATAATTATGACTAGGAGGCTACTTTTTATTCAGAAATCACCTTTTTTCGCTCACATTCGCCAGCATGTTTATCCGTTGTTTGTAAATAAGAACCTCGTGCGCCGCGGAACTGGGATCCAAAAAAAGTTACCTGTGGAACTAGTTCCTTTAATTAAAAAAAAAAGACTTGTAGTTAAATGTAATTAAAAAATTAAAAATATATTTTATATATTTAGAGAAGTCTTATATCAATTTATATTTTTCGTTCAAATTAAAATATTTTTTATTTGTTTAAAATTTATGTTTACGATAGTTTATATGTTCGCGCCTATCGCTTAGAGGTGGACTATCGCAAGCGCACTATCGAAACGTCCATCATCGATAAGCGCCAATGTTTTTACCATACCTAGTTGGGCAAAAGCCGTCAAATCATCGTCGTTCGTTCATACAAGCAACAAATTCAACAAACTTTTTGCCTTTTAATAGCTTAAATTACGAATTAAATCTTCAAAATGAGTACTATTGGCACCGGTGTAAGTAACAGGCCACCACAATTGTTGTTTAAGAGATACTAACGCATTGCTTCGCACCTGCAGTACGATTTGTCGGCCTCGCAGTTCTCGCCGGACGGTCGCGTTTTTCAGATCGACTATGCCTCGAAGGCGGTGGAGAAGAGCGGCACCGTTGTCGGTATCCGCGGCAAGGACGCCGTAGTGCTGGCCGTGGAGAAGATCATCACCAGCAAGCTGTACGAGCCGGATGCAGGCGGACGCATCTTCACCATCGAGAAGAACATCGGCATGGCCGTGGCAGGCTTGGCGGCCGATGGCAACTATGTCGCAGACATTGCCCGCCAGGAAGCGGCTAACTTCCGGCAGCAGTTCCAGCACGGCATTCCGCTGAAACACCTGTGCGAGCGCGTCTCCGCCTATGTGCACGCATACACCTTGTACAGCGCCGTCCGGCCCTTCGGTCTGTCCATCATCTTTGCCTCGTGGGACGAGGTGGAGGGCCCACAGCTGTACAAGATCGAGCCGTCTGGCTCCTTCTTTGGCTACTACGCCTGTGCCAGCGGCAAGGCAAAGCCACAGGCCAAGACCGAGATGGAAAAGCTGAAGACGGACATGAAAACGGAGGATCTCGTGAAGAGTGCCGGTGAAATGTATGTTTTCTTTGCTTAACTATTTTAGCTAAAATCACCTCTAATGTACCCTTTATATATTTCTTAGCATTTACAAGGTCCACGACGAGTTGAAGGACAAGGACTTCCGCTTCGAAATGGGCATCGTCGGGAAGTGCACGGATGGCGTGCATCTGATCAATCCCACCGAACTGACTGAGAAGGCGCGCAGTGCCGGAGAGGCCGCCAACAAGGAGGACGACAGCGATAATGAGACGCATTAATTCGTTTGTGGCAGGGAATCTAATTCTTGGCCTAAATATAATGCATTAATTTTATATATTCCCTTAATCCGCAAATAAAACAAATCGGGTAAAAATAGATTTATATCCTGTTAATTATTTGTTTGTACAAACTTTATATTTATTCAGGCCAAAAACTCAAACTAATCTGGAATTGAACCGGAGAACTATTGCTTTGCCAAGAATGGCAGAATAGTGATTTTTATACTCTTGCAGTGAACTGTAATTTTGTTTATGCTTTAAGAATTATATGAATATATTATATTAGAAATTAAAATTGAAAAAATTGCTTCTATTTTTGTCTAACAACTAAAATTGAACAATTGAAACAATTTTAAAATAAAATAAGAACTAGAGCTAGTTCCGGCAATCCTTTTCAAACAATATATCGAATAACAATCGATGAAATCTGTGTTATCGCCATCAGCTGTTGTAGTTTCGCGCCAGAAATAGTTTCTTACAAATCAACCAGAAACTACCATAAGTTTGCGTATTTTTCAATGACTACTCTTATAGAACAGTTAATAACGAAAATGGGCCTGCGGGACGAGCCTAAAATAATGGAGTAGGGTTTAAATTTCCAAGTATAAAAGCAAAGAATAATAGCGAAATCCTTTCCAGGAAAACCACCGAACTGGTGCGGCTGCTGGAGCTGCGCTCCACAAATGTTCCCCTGCAGATCAACGAGTACGGCAAAATAGTCCTGTGCGCCGATCTGGCGTCCTGTGTGCTGGGCATCGGCTTCGACAAGGAGCAGGCCCTCAAGCTGTCTGGACTTCGCAAGAGCCACTACCTGAACAATAAGCGCATGTTCGAGAAGCTGCTGGATCTCAACAAACTGGCCAGCGTTAATGACATCTGCGTGCAGCTGAGTCTCAACGAGGTGGCCCGCAAGGCCGAGGAGCTGATGACCCTGTTCAAAGCGCTGGCGGCCACTGAAGGCACTGACACCGACACCGAACATCCGCAGTACGCCGCCATGGCCGTGTTCCAGGCCTGCCGCTTGCTGAAAAAGAAGGTGGCCAAGACCAAGTTCATGCCGTTCAGTAATCTGCGACCCAGCCAATGGCAGCAGCTGGAACACCAATGGGACAACATGATAGCCAAGCATTACAAGGAGAGCAAAGTAGTGTCCGCCGCCGATACGGAAGAGAAACTGAAAGAAAGCCAGCAGGAAAATATCAACGGAAAGGATGCTAAAAAGAAACAAAAACCCCAAGCAGAGGATTACGACAAGTGGAAGGCAAGGATGCTGGCTATGGCCAAGGCCAAGTTGGCGGAAATAGAAAAATCGAATCCAGAAGACCAGATTGTTGATATCGAAAACTAAGTTATCACATTTTAAATTTTTAACCTTGTCCACGTGAAATCCAGTCTAATATCTGTTAGTTATTCGCTTTTATTTCTACCAACATTCTCATTAGTTGTAGTTATAGTTACAAAGAACAACGTTACAAAAATATAAAAAATGATCGTTCATTATATGATGAAGTGAATCCTAATTATATAGGTTCCTATGATATTCCTAGTCTTGTTGTCACTTAGTCCTCTAGCTTATACCTAGGTTTAGTTTTGTTCTTCATGTGATCGATTAACTTGTCTCCCACGTCGACGAGATTACCATGTTGGTCGTGCGCTAGAATAAGGGAATATATTATAGATAACATTGTCAAGGGCTATTGTAGCATGAACTCACAGCTATACACGATGAGATGCACTTCGTTTCGGGTCTCCGGGCACTTGGCAATGAGTTCCTTCAAGTGCTTGGCGAACTTGAGCCAGATCTCTCGCTTCAGCTCCCGCATCTGCCAGGTGGCCGACAAGTTGGATTGCATAGCATCGTAGAAGGACAACATGGGCGTGGCGCCTTCAATGGCAAAGTAATAATTCTTTCCATTAACCTGCTGGTTCAGCCTGTACACGTCATGCTTAAACGGACGATCCACGCCGGCTCGGTTAATGAATCTGGTCTCTAGAGGCTAACAACAAAAAGAAGTTTAAATATATAGGCAATATCTAGGAATCACGCAGTTACCTCAGCTTTCTCCAGCAATTTGCTATCGAGAACGCCTTTGACCCACATTTCGTCGGGAATAAGGATAACAAGTCGGTCAATTCCAAAAGTGACATCATGTTTATCCTACAGAGTACACATGCACTTTAAAATTTGGGTATCCAAAATATTTTTAGACGACTTTACCTCATAGACTGCTATGCGATGCTTGAGGCCATCGTCCTTGAGCTCCGGAAGGGCCAGCTTAATGTATCCGTGGAAGTAGTTCGATGCCATGCCCTCCGCATAGTCCAGCCCGTGCTGCTCCCTTATCCATTCCGAGTAGGTCAGGGTCGAGCGACCAAGATCACTGAACATCCAGTAGAGTGGCATATAGACCAAAAAGGCGGCTGAGGGTAAAATGCTTCTCAAATCTCCGGTCATTGACGTCCGCGTGAATCCCACGAGAAGAAAGGCCACCAGCATGTAGACCGATTTGTTGCTGTACGTGTACCCCCGCCGCAGGATCGTCCTCAGCCGATCCTCCGGCAAATAGTAGTTCGCATAGCGTACATATTCAACGCCGCAGAAGAAAAGCCGCTTCAGGAAGTCAGCCAGAAAAATAATAGCTCCGATGCGAACCGTGGTGTCTGAAGTGAATCATTATTATAGTCTACGCCGCCTTCTAATCAGCCGCCGGAGTGCACGGCGGGAACTCACCTATGTAATCTCCGATCATTTTTTTCAAATAAAAACATTTACTGCCCTTCACCGTCTTAACTTGTCCCTCTCCATCGTCCGCGTTTTTTGAGATTGCCATTTCCTCGGCCATATGTAGCTTTCGGGTTGCCAGATCAATTCGAAGAATTCGAAATAAATTGGGTTCTTATCGTGCCTGAGCGTTGTTCTATAAACAACTTGTGTATGCTCTAAAAAGATAATATACATTTAGCGTATACAAGTATGGATATATTAGGTATATGGATATGTAAGTTTGTAATACGAAAACAATACACTCGAGAGGGGGATTTTAGCTTATCCATCTTTTGAAAAATAAATTACTTATTATGCTTAAAATGATTGCAGATTCGGCTACTATGCTGAAAGGGTATAAAAATTGTATCAAAAAACATATTTATATCTACGTCATTAAATTGTGTTTGTATTTGAACAACAATTGTTGAAAATGTTTATTGCACACAATCAATGAAGTTCATTGTTGTACGTGGGGTATGATAATTCAAGGCGGAAGTTATCAACGAAGTATTTCGTATTTAATTTTTAATCCTATAAATTATATATGTATATACATATATTCTTGATCAGCTTTAACAGCAGAGTTCATCTTGC
Organism: Drosophila watanabei; assembly: GCA_008042575.1. Classification (NCBI taxonomy): domain Eukaryota; kingdom Metazoa; phylum Arthropoda; class Insecta; order Diptera; family Drosophilidae; genus Drosophila; species Drosophila watanabei. The sequence goes on from VNJS01016296.1 coordinate 21,669, forward strand.
AAGTCTGTCTGTGTGTACCTTAGTACGAAAACAAGCCACACAGTTTTGAAGCTATCTAAATGAAACTATGGTATATATCCTTTTATTCTTATTTATTTTTTTATTAGTTCAGAATTTGTGTTTTCTTTTTATGCAAAGAAAGAAGGAAGACCATAGGAACGATCGGTGATTGTACATTACTTCCTTGTTCTAAAGGACTCCTGTTAGTTTTCCTTTAAATTTGACCATAAAAGATCTAACAATTGAAGTATTTGATCAATTAAAAACTGCAAGGGTATACAGATATCAGCGTGCATTTTTTGTTCTCTAAATCTATTAAGATTTGTTAGAGAAGGTAGGGTGGGTCTTTTTTTTTAAGAACCTTAAAAACGTCACCTTTAAAGCGTGACCAGAATTTCGTGCAAATATTTTAATTTCACACCTTTTGAAAACACAAAAGAGATAACTGACCAAATATAATGTTTGCATTTATACTCCTTATCTGAAAGTTAATTTTTATCTATAGAAAAATTAATAGAAAGAACTACTTTGTCATACATTTATTATTTGCGATTTGGTGTAGTGTATTGAAATTACCCACCTAGAATCGAGAAACCAATAAAACCTAGAATAAATATCTAGCATATACATATATGTAATTTAATACTTTTAGCTTCAAGGACGAGAAACAGCACAATCTTCACAACAATTATCAAGTGCAGCGCTTCAAATGGGATTTTTATTTTCAAACGAAAAGACGCAATTAATTTAAAATTTAATTAAAATTCATCAAACCGCTTTTACACAATAATTGGCAAATTTTTTAAGCAAACTATTTATTTACAATTCAATTTAGGGTATCCGTAAGTAATCCTAAATTTATATTTTATAATTATTATTAAAATTAAATTCTACATACCTTCCACTGCTAGAGTCAAATCACAACTAAATAAACCGAAATTCCAGAGCTTGTGCAAAGATTAGACACGACTTAAATTGGATTTTGGTCTTGTTTTTTTCTCAGATTATTATTCTGATTGTGATTGCATGATCTCATGATCTACGGAAGACTGATGAGATTTATCTGGGATCTCCCTTTTTCAACAAAAATGGTCCATTAAGTCTATTATTCAAATATATTTAACAATAAGACCGCAGCGCATATTCAAATTCAATCCCAAACCTGAGGGACAATCTGCTATTCATTGATATGTTAATCGATGTTTATGCAGCCTTTAGAGTTCCCAGATCAGGGATTTTAGATTTAATTATTCAGTAAAAAATAAAAAACTTAATCGATCAAAAACAAGTACCTACATATATAGGAATGTTTGTTTAATTTTTTTTTAGTTTGTAACAGGTTTAAATAATACAGCTACCTTAATTATCAAATGAGTCGAGGAAAATACTAGGAAATTGAGTGGCGTTACCATACGATACAGATGAAAAAAATGTGGCTATCGCCAGGCACGATAAGGCGGGCGGATATCGAATTTAAACGTTTACCAGAGCAGTTAACAGCATTGTAATTAATTTCAAAGCAAAAACATTTATTAGGGATACATAATTAGTTAGTTAGTTAATAAAACATATTTAAATGGCAAAAAAGCATTCGCGATAATAGCTGTCCACTTAAATAACAAATCATTATACAATTTTAAGTTTAATGGTTTATCTTTTATGCATTTTATCCATTAAAGAGATACAAAATAGGTTTGGAACTCGCTAAGGAACAGTAACAAGTATTATTTAAAATAGATTTTATAAAGTGAAGATGTCTTTTTAGCTTATTGGCTAACTTACCAAGACAATTATATATGTTGAGTTGTATGTAGAGTTGGCTTGCATAATTGTAGTTATCTAAATTATTGCTATTTATTGCAGGACATTAATATTAATTGAATTTGAATGTTATTTGGATTTTACTGAGTTCATCTTATGTCCTAGATGTTTCCAATTTTATAGGTTTATATTTAGCTAGAATGGTGTAACAACTTTGGAAAGTCGAGTTCCGATTTTATCCTAGAATTTTTACCTATTTCAAAGCAAGCCAATCATTGTGATTATGTCCGTAACAACTATCGATATGCATCCATAGTGTATGTAGTATGCCAAGTTATTAGAACAAACAAGTGGCCCTGAATATCCTGTAGAACTTGAGCTCCCCAGGTTACCGGGAAAACTTCATGCGTCCGCAGTGAATGTGGAAACTCGACAACATAGCCGGTATTTGCATAATTAGGATGCAACCGAGCTGTCGCTTGGCATTAGCATTAGCATTAGCATTTCTGGCGCTGTTTTGGGCTTAATTGCTGCTACATTTAAAGTTTCTCCTGCTGCGAGGTAACAAAGGGAGCAGCGCCCACGGATCCGGCAAGTGAAGCTTGTTTATGGCAATGCATTATTCATGAGAGTCTGCGTCGCGTGGCCAGAGGAAAAAATATGCTCGCACGGCAAGGCACTGTCTGCCTGTCTGAGGAATTGCGTGGAGGAGTGCTCCTCGTAACATGACGCACTTGTCAAGTGCACGGCACGCCAGAGTAATGTTTATAAAGTTGAGGTTTAATTCAGCGCTATTTATATGTTTGTATGCAAATTGGCGCTGCGAAATCCGCCGTTGCGCCATTGTGTCCTTTCGTTTTCACATCCGCCACAAGGACGACAGTTGTTGTGCAAGTTTCCGAACTCTCGTGCTGTACAAATGAAGGGCTACAGGGCGAGTTCTGCTTCAGAGGCTCCTTTGGAAAGGTTTCCTCGAAGACAGTGAGCTCCCCTTGTTGTTTTCGATGTAAAAATATCTCACAAGGAAATTCAACAGGCTCACGTCCAAGTCGGCAATTACTCCCCATTGTCCTGCAGGGTTCGCGCCCACTTAAAGCCTCGCATTTGCATTTCAATACATAATGTGGGAGGAGCGGCTATTTAATATGCA